>CAAKHB010005794.1:160846-180031 GCA_901007665.1 Aeoliscus strigatus | reverse complement strand
CTTATTAAAATGGATATTGGCTTTGAAATGATGCATTCATGATAAAACATTGATCAGTTTGCGGAAAACGGACTTCTACATGATTATCAGTCTAAGCAAGAGGGAGAAAAATCAATGTGCTAAACACTTTGCTGTGGTGTGACAATTCAGAGAAATGTCAGATGTGACATTTAGAGGCCGACCTTGCTCTTATTGGCAGCAAGGACGGGAGAGTGCTGACTATGAAAAAGAGGCTGTCATAAAGAACTATAATAAGTCATTCCTGGAGAATATGTATTCAGACCGATCAGGCTCTTTGTATCGTTTCTTTTACACAGACGCGATGTATGAGATGACATGCCATGGATTCTTATACAGATGCTACAGATATCTTTCACCTCTTTACAATAACTTGTAATTTCATCCCAACGATCGCTGCCTTTCCACATGACTGAACAACCAGTTGTAGAAACTATCCAAAATGTCCAACATGAATAGAACTGTAGCCAGACATTGTGTTTTAAAATGACCTGATCTGAAAATCTATCGTCACCATTATCAGTGGTGCCTCTTCACTGTAAAAGCTAATTATGTTCCTCATAAAGCATCACAGATTCCTTTAGAGAGAGGTTTTCAGATGTGTCGGGGTCTGGCACAAAGACTATTGAAAATGAAGGACTACAGCAGATTAACTGTGGGCCAGTAGACATCAGACAATGACAATCTGTTCTGATATTTTGTGTCACAGTGCAATAAAATGGGTTTTTAACCTGTTTGTCAACCTGTGGGGAAAAAAAATCAGCGCTGTGACAAATGACTATAATAGCGACAAGAGGAGGGTCAGGTGGGTTGTTAGGGGTAAGAGTGAGGAGTGAAAGACGTTGCCGTTATTTGCAGATACAATACAAATAATAGAATGCAATTTGGTATCAGATCACCCACAGCGACATCCATCAAAACACGCAATTCAGGCACTTAATGTCATTACTGTCTGCTTGATAGCTTTTATGCTGGAGATAATACAGTATCTTGATGTGGTAACACAAGTGGGAGAAGCAGAAAAGTTTCATCGGTTTCCACTGTCAGAGCCACGGCAGAATAAAAATGTGCAATGATCGTAGACGCAAAAGAACGTGTGAGGTGATTGACTGCAAAAAGGACTGATCACGTTCACATGATCAAGCTGCCATCACACATCAAACAGCAACAACACATTTTTTCTCCATAGGCTCCTTCAGTTCTGTGTTTTGGAAGTGTTAATTGAATGTGAGACTCCAATTGAAATCTTTCCAGACATTTCAACAGAATACAACCGAAAGGCTGCAAAAGACTGTTCGCATGTATTACTGGTTTTCCTCATCTGCCTTCTGGCCATGACCCCCGATGGTCTGCTTCTTTTTATTTTCTCAAGTGGATTCAAGAAGATTGCAGGTCTTTTTTTGCGGGATTTTGCCAGTTCATAGGATTCTTTTGAGTTGTTAAATGTCTGTATTGTGACAGGTTTTGGTTGGTCTGCTGGTTTTGTCCTGTTACGCAGAGGCACAGAAGATCCTGATCTAACCTTACCAAAGTAATGATGGTAAAGTGAGCCCCCCCCCCCCAAAGCCAAGTCAGCTTCTATTTTCATAGTGCCAAATCACAACAAGAATTCATGACCTTCAGCATATGGGCCACCCTTGGAAACCCAACAATCACATCAACCAGCTCTGGATGTTGGAGGTTGAACACCTATGTGTTCTGCCGTCACTGCAACAGCTGGTCTTCTCCTGTGAGAGAAGCGTCATCAGTGATGTCAAGCTCTGGAGCGTCCACTATGTCTTCTTCTGAGCTGTGAGTTCTATGGCAGTGACAGTTCCAAAGATGAAAGTCTCAGATCCCCAACGCTCACGTATCCCCTTTTGCTTACCTCATCTATCGAAGTACTCCTCTTCAAGGACAAATCAATCATGAATTGTAACATTCACAGAAACGATCTCCCATCTATGAGATTAAATACCTGCCATAATGAATGCCACAAGCTCACATACCCATTAATTATAAGGATTTAAATCTTGACTTTGATTTTAACTCATGCCCACGCTGATTCTCAAGGTCATTGTCTCTCATTTTAGGACTTAATTGCATAGTTCACACAGAGATAATGAATTCAATGCTGACACAGGATTCTATGTATTTATCTCTGACCAGCCGGTTCATGCCAAAGTATGGTGACAGTATGACTCTGCAAAGACTTGAGTATATTCCCATATATCTATCATTCTGTCCTATTATGACTGGGAACAGCAGGAGAGAATAAACCAAAACCCAAATCCCCTCGTCTTACATGCTTGCATACCACATACATAAATAACCGATGCCACCAGGCTGGATTATGAAATCATGTGGCAGCACGTAAAAGTGCAACTGAACTCAGTGTGCATACTAATGCCACAGCAACACATGGTCTGAGCTCTGTGATGTGGTGGCGTGAGGAGAAGGCGAAGAGAAGAAAGCCGCCGATGAAAATTTCCCCTCAAAGAAAAAAAATTCAAGTAAAAGACTTGTTATCAGAATATTTCAACCAGGATGAAAAAATAAGCACTTTCCCCACATGCGTCTTACTGAACTACTTGCACTTACATGCTCTCAACCTTTCATCTAGTCCTTGGAGCCCCTTCCACCCTAGCAACACACACATCGACCTGGTGAGAGACAAGCGCCAAAAGAAGCATGTGTGCCTTCTTTGTAATCATATTCCCTGCATCATTTCCCTGGTCATTGCCTGTGTACTGGTCATGCTCCAGGTTTTTAGATCAGAGTGAGGAGATAAGTGATCATCTCCTGACAGGCGGGTAAGCTGGTGAGACAGGCGAAGAAGAAGGGAGCCTCTGCACAGCACTTCAGGGGATGCTCTTCCTGCTTCTCAGTTTTGTCTCCCTCCATCCATCCATCCATCGCGCGCATCTGTCCACCCATCCATCCATCTCTCTCCAAGGTAGGTCAAAAGAAAGATCCGGCCTGGCAGCTCATTCTTCACTCTGATGAAGCCGCTTGTTAGAGGCTCATCAACGCCTGTCGGTGTCGCTCATACACGTGTGTGTGTGTGTGTGTGTGTGTGTGTGTGTGTGTGTGTATGCACAGACATTCACACAGACTGCAGCACTATCTTTCAATCTGACGCTTGTCTGGGAATGTCTCCATCCTTTCCACTAACTGCCTCTTCCCATGCGTGTCAGGTCTCGCTCATTAATGGCATCTCCAACAGCACAGTGGGTATAGCATCTGACCCCCCCCCCGATGAGTATGGAGCTGGGTGTTTACTCAGCCTAAAATATGGACGCGATGGCCTCATTCACAGGTATCTGGTTCAGGAAAAAAGCCTGGTCACACTTGGCCTCGTTCAGCCATACAAACAAACTCCTGTTGAAAACTCAGCTGTAGTTTGTCGAACAGGCATCGTGAACACAACCGTTTGACTGTTGCTTTCCAGCCCCTTTGGGTTTGCTGAAGAAGGAGCACACACTTATGACCTGAGAGGCTTATAGACGTAGATATACCTCCACTCTTCAAATACCACATGTCAAATAGCTCATGAATGTGCAGAAGCGTGTGTGATCTTGGGCCAAGTGTAAATTACCCACAAGGCCAAGCGCCAGAGTTCCGTTAAAGCCCCAAAGTTCTGTTAGTGTGACCAGTGTGTGAAAAGGGAACCGGAGCTTTCCACACCGATGCAGTGGCAATTTGATCGTGTGTTACTGACGTAAAGAGAGAGCTTCCAATTTCAGTTACATCTGACAATTCCTGCAAAAGCCTAGGCAGTCAGTATTAGTATGTTTGTCCTGATTTTCTATCTGAACAAATGATAACGATGTCAATCAATGTGTTAAGTCTGACACATCTGAAGAAGAAGTATTGAGAATATTCATTCAAGGAATTATTCAGAAAAGTCACCAGAGTAATGAGAGTAATCAAATTTCTTACTTTACTTTGATAATTGGGGTAATTGTTGCTATTATGCTCTGTCATTCAAAGAAGTCAGAGCGACTTGCACAACTAAATGTTCCTCAGTGGAAACTAAGAGTCTTTTACTGTCTTTTGTCTCTACTCAGAACTGATTCATTTCATACTGGGCTAATTTGTACATTAATTTCACATCACTGTTCAGATATGTTGACACCTCTGCACTTTAAAGGGGAAGAAATGCAGTAATGTTGTTTGCCAGCTGTTTCTCACACTCAAATCAAATTAGAGCGCAGCTCTCAAGGCTCAGCAACAGCTGGTTGATCACAAAGTAAATCCCCAGTAGTTACTGTACTATGACAGCCTCTTGTGTGTCTTTTGGAGTCACATTCTTTGCCCATTTCCAAGCTGATGACATTTCATGAGGATCAAATACACGAGGCTTTAAAACAGCCAGCTGCATACATTGGCAGCTTATTAAAATGTGCTTTCTTAGCTGTTGATGAGGCACCTTTTTGTAACATATAGAAATAACTTCAGAAACACCTGCTTGATTTTCTAATTTAATAAACCACCTTCAAAAGTGAAATGTCCCATTGAGAGAATCACACTGTACCGTACTCCACTTTGCCTGCATACATTTTTTTGGCATCAACAAAAGTACAACGTTGCAGAAGGCGGCTGTAGCTCAGGAGGCAGAGTGGGTAATGTGTTCTGACCTGCGCATTTATAGCAGCTTCTGCCAGCATTTGTGAATGTGAGTGAGAATGGGTAAATAAGGCAACATTATAAGGTACTTTGAGTGTCATTAAGGTGGAAAAGCACGATAAAAATGCAGACATATATCACTGGGTCTGTAGAGGAAACTCACAGAGCATAGCAGAACAACAGCAATCATTGTGGAAAATTGGGCTGTTAGGATCTAAGGAGGTTCCCAAATCTTTGCAGCTTCTTATTTATTGCACGTGGTTGCAAGTTTCACAAACACCTTGTGTGTGTGTGTGATGCCACCAACGCCCTCCAAGTAAAGGTTTGTCACAAACATCACCTCCAGCATGACAATGTTCACGTAAATTATAATAAGAATTAGTTTTTTTCCTCTCTTCAGTTCACCCTAATACATTTTAAAAATAAACAAAATACAAATGAAATAAATAAAGACCACTTTAGACACTAATACAACAATTGAGGGATCAATCAAAATAAGAAGACCCGCGGTCATGTAAGAGAGGAAAATAAAAGGATGGAAAGAGATGGAGGAGTGGGCAGATGCATAAAGAGACAGATGAAACCGGCTGCCAGCCAGAGAGCCCATACTGTTGTGTCTCCTCAGATAACTCATCAGAAGGCACATTCCTTTTTTTCTCTCCTTTCTTCATCAAGACTAGGATTCTCACTGACCTTGTCAAAACTTTCTTGGAAACTTTCTTGGAGGACAAACGTTAACAAAACCACAGTGTTTACTTGGTTTTCTTTTATGAGACAAACAAAACGCTGTATGTGAGTCCGGAAAGCTGTCCGCCTCAAAACCTGAAGGCCTGTAGTTGTAAAAGTCTCCTGTTTCAAAGCAAACAGGTTGTGTTTATTTGTAAGACAGCATCTGAAGCTGGATCTCAAAAACAGATATTAAGTTTTTGTTTTATCAAATCAATTGCCTTTTTCTTACAATATGCATTTTGCTTGATATATTTTTATATTTGCAGTGTGTATTCATAAGATGATCTGCCTTGATATTCTAGGGTCAATTCAATTAAATTTCAATTAAAATGAATGTGAAACGTTCATTTCAACATGGCATTCGGCTAATGAGCTCGGTTGTCGAGCGCAGCTGCTTCTCAGACACGCAGCGATGCCCGACATAACTAAAAGACATGTTCTCTCAACATTCACAGCAGCTAGCTGCGAGCCACCTCGCAGCCTTCTCATCAAAGCACCGCTCAGTCAGTGTTAATGAATCAATCAATTTCCTCCAGATAAATCACAGCCAACTCCTCGCAACAGCCAACTGTCACCGTGATGAATTCCTTCATTTCATGTAATAAGCTGACTGGGAAGTGATTTATCCCTGGGCGTAGGAGGCTATATACAGCAGTGGACACAGGCGAGCGTAATATGTCACTGAAATATTTCCAATGCCGGTCGGTGAATAGCCCAGAAATATGGTCACTATCAAAAGATCTCACTCCAAGTCAGTGGTTGAAGTTCAATGGTCGTTCTTCTGCCGCATTGAAAGGTCCCGAGAGAGTCCGTGGGCTCACGGGCGTCACTACGCAGCTGCCTTGAATTATACACTGAGCTTTTTCACTGCTACTGCTCCATATATTACACAAAGAGACAGAGATAAGTGGGCGTAGGAACTACATTCTAATGCTATTGATTACCTTTGCTCTGCCCTCTGTCCCGACCAAGATTAAGAGATGTTGTGATGTCTTTAAGTGCAGACCGCCTTTCTGGCTACTCACAGATACTACAGGCTAATCAATATAAAGCCCCGCGGAGCTCAAAGCATCGTGCATAACAATCCGCTCCCTGTTTGTGGAAAAGCTTTGCGGCGAACCAGCTTACCTGAGGCAGACCACCGGACTGATGTTTATCTGCCGTTTAACGCAGACAGCTTCTAACTGCTCATCACTGCTCCTGAAGCAGAATAATAACGATGGGTCAGAGCCTTTTTATCTGTTGCTAAACCGTACTTGGAATTGGACAAACTGGTGAATGGATGAAAATATTAGCAGAGAAAACATGGTGCAGAAGCCGCAGCCCGCCTACCCTTTATTTCCATGGCTGCCTGATGAAATTGCTCAGTAGTTTGTCCAGATTCATAAATATTCCCTCAAAATTAAGAACTGTAACCACACCTGAATATCTGTCTGTCTCGCTACCTCGTCGCTACCACCACCTTTATGGCACTATCTGATACTTAATTACAAATAAATGAGATGGACCCTGAACTTATGAGCTGTGGTAATCGAAAGGTGATGTAGGAAGCTTCGCCTTAACGACACAGGCTGGGGGATAATTAAGAAGCAGCCACTTCTATGCGTGTGTGTGTGTTGACTGTGTGTGTAGAATGAGCAGATCCACGGCCCCCTCAGTCTCTTAATATGCTTCGGAGGTCTCATTTAGGTTCAAAGGTCACCATTTAATTATACCATGGAAAATATTTAATTTTCAATTATGATGGTGCTGGTGGAGCTCACCTTGAAAAAGGACAACTCAGAGACAGGCAGACGGGGCCCCTTATAACCTTTTCAGAGATGATTTTTATCTCTCTTTTTTTTTAATACCAGTTTGTCAGTGCGGTTGATTTGCATGAGGCTGCGGCATCGTGAAGGTCTTCTGTTTGTGACCCTTTTGAGTTCTCGACTCAGGGATCACATTGCAGGTATGGGCTCAGACTGCAGAGGTAACACCGGCGCAATTAGCAACCCAGTCACACGTGAATCATTCTCAGTGAAACATGCATTCTAGAAAATATCATGTGACTTGTCCCTGTATGAAGCTGTTAAACCAGAAGCTGAGTGACAAAGAAGCAGGAAAGAATCTAGCGAGTCGGGTCACGACACAGTGTAATTTCCAATAGAGGTGTCTGTCTAGTGGGGAACTGGCTTTTCTATTGCAATGTTCAATGTCTGAAAAGAAATCAAAGACACTGACAGGGAACTGGAGAACTATCAAGCAGCAGGTTTAATAGTGTAATTCCAACTTCTGCACCATCCAGCGGGCTGCATGAGCTCCCACATCATGGCTCAGGCCGAAAGCTGGTTGCGACGCTTAGACAATTTCTCCCGTGCAAATGAGGTTGGCATTATTCAGAAATTGTCCATTTTATGTCGACTCAAACCTTCTCAGAGTGGCAGCCAAAACCCAGCACTCAACGGGATGCTTTCCTCCAAGCATTTGGCATTGCTCAGCTCATGCAGTCACACAACACAGCGAGTGATGAAATGGCTCACAAACCAAACCCGCTGCCTCTCTGACTTCCTTCCCGTCTGTTGATTCTCTCACTCGCTCTCCCTTTGTGTACTCCACCTCAACTGAGATTCCCCCTCCCCCCCACCACCACCACCACCACCACCCTTGTTCTCAGCATGGAAGAGAGAGACTCAGGTTGAAAGACATTTCGTTTCTTTTTCATCTCCATGAGGAAATGAGACTGTTTCTGGCAGCGGTAGGCACGGGCATCTTTCCTCTGGGGATATGTCTCTACCGTTGTTTGAAAACCTTTCATTGTTGGAAACGATGGAAATAAATGATGGGTGCCATTAAGAGAAAGGCAGATTATGTTCACTGATAGTTAGTTAAACAGACTCTAACACTATGTCCTCTCCAACAAAACAAAGCCAAAGACCATGTAGTCCATTTGTTCCTTCCCTCCAATAAGACAGAGGACCTTTTCCTAATCGAGCATTGCTACCTACAGATACGGCATAGTATTTCGTTTGCCTCAATGCCTTGTAGGGTGTCTGCTTAATATGGTAAATAAATGTTCTAAGTGTTGTCTTATAGGGTTCATGTTCCACATGTCAGAGGCACCTGCTGCAAAAACGACCAATCGAGTTGGTTGTTTCCCTTCAGGAGGGAACACTCTCAAGCACAATTCTTTCACAACTTTGCCAGACTCAATCGAAATGAAAAGGGAGCAAGTAAACGGGTGGTCAGAGTTATTAAAATGAAACAAAGAAACAAACAAAGCCCCTTGCTGTTCCCGCAGCTGGCAACGGCTCCCTCTGTTTTCTACTGGTCCTGGTGGCAGCACATGATGGCAGCTGACGGCTTTATTGCTTCTAAATGTGCGAGTGGGGTTGCCAACTTCCACTCTGAAATACAGAAGGGCAGACTGGGAAGCGGCTGGCAGCGTTGTTTTTGTTGAATTGTTTGGTGGCAATGTGTGAGGGATGGGTCGAACCGGACGAAGCTCAAATAGTGCACAATTCATGCCAACGTGTGTTTGTCATGTAGCGGATTAGCGTGGCGATATCGGCATTTGTGACGGCCTCAGCAGGTGAGGTGCTGCTGGTTTAACACACACGCACACACCTCCCCACCCATTCAGGCAAAAAACGCCCTTCTAAGGTTCCTGTGGCATCAACCTCCAACCCCAGACTGACATTTCTGTTCACGATAAAAAAAATGATAGGAAAGTGATACTTCTCTTCTACGTCTCTCCTGTTTAAAATTAACTGACAGTCAGGATATGAGAGAAAGACATTGTGAGTAAAATTTCCATGTTTACAGATGTAAAGACCCAACTGTCATCCCGCCTCCCCACTTATCTTCTGTTGTAGTAACAGAACCAAAGCTGTTTCCTACCTTCTACAAATGTCACTGTAAAATAATTGGTGAAAAGCGGGAAGTGAGGTTATTGTTGAATCTGATTTCCTCAGCCCTGTTTGTTCCATTCAGTGCTGCTCATTTATCAGACAAAAGTAGCTGCCAAACTGGAGAGAGAATACACAATAACTAAATCCCTGCAGAGTTACAATGAGATGAAGAGGAGGAGGAGGAGGAGGAGGAGGAGGAGGGGCCACATTTCCATTGGCTGACTCTTGTCACAACTGGACTCTGTGTTTCTCGCTCATGTTTTCCATCACACCTACACTTGTGCACCTACACACCTTCTGAGGTGACATCTGCCTGTATCCCAAATGCACAAAAACAGAAAAATAGCAACGAGGCTTGTTCACAGTTTTGTATATCCAGACCAAAAATAACTGACACAGAGTGGGTGTTTTTATTTCAAAAACATATCTCTATGAATGCATGCATACATTGATTTGGTTTCTTAAAAATAAGACAAAGGCAAACATGTCAACCAGTCAGTCTGTCAGACTATTTTTGTCCAGTTGTGTCGTATGTTAGAACTCTTCAGTTACACAGTGGGTTCTTTCAGGGTTTCTCTGCTGCAGCAGCAGACAGAAAACAAGTCAACAAGATGCATTTAGGAACGAAAGAGGCAGATTTCCATCAGGAGCTGGTGGACCCCAAAGCTAAAGCTAAATGGTCAGTGAATGTTAAAGGATATAGATCCATCTGAGGACTAAACAGCCAATGTACAGCAGAGTTTGATGTTCCACAAACACATCCAGTCTTGTTACAATGGTTGATTGTGGAACACCGTCTCACTGCCTCTTGTAGAGACTCAAAGGATGTTCTGCTGTGGCTACAGGTTGTTTGTGACAATTGCATGTTGATATGTAATTAGCATTGTGCCCTGACAACAGACCTACATGCACCGAACCTCCCATTAGCTGCATTCGGAAGAGATCACTGCGGAGTGGAAAGGAATCAACAGAAACACTAGTTTGTAGCTCATTCTCAATTATGAGTGATCCTGTTGACCGTTTGGTTTATGTTTTTTTTTTTTTTTATTATTGGTTAAAACCTGCACACACAAGCTGGCACTTAACCCAAGAGTTGGAAATTTATTCAGTATAACTGTTGTTTTGCAAGTCCTTGTTCAAATTGCCAGTGGAAGCAAACCAATTTGGAGATTGGGTTGACTCCTCCGGGGAAAAAAAAAAAAACAACTGCTTATATTTGTTTGTGCGGCAGAATAGAATCTATCTGTATCCTGTATTGGAGTCCACATCAAAGCTCAGCCTGCTTTCCTCAAACAACCAAAGTGCACCTGACATGACGTGTAACAACCATGTGGCAGCTGCTGAAGAAAGCTGCAAAGAAAAAGAAGGTGGTTTGTCTCCATTACTAGGGGCATCGGTAGCTGCACCTGGACAACAAAGCTATGATTTTCCTGTAAGATAACTCCTCTTACTCATGCGTGGAAAACGGTGTCTACTGGACAGCAAATTGAAATGCCCTATTAAAGTTAATCAAAGCTAATAGGGTGAGTGAGAAAGACAGAGGAACCG
Organism: Aeoliscus strigatus; assembly: GCA_901007665.1. NCBI lineage: Eukaryota > Metazoa > Chordata > Actinopteri > Syngnathiformes > Centriscidae > Aeoliscus > Aeoliscus strigatus. Next base: position 169,241 of record CAAKHB010005794.1, on the reverse strand, counting down.
TTTAGGGCGTCCTTGTTGCCCACAGCGCCACAGCACTGGGTGGTTGAGGCATCCCAGGGTGCTCCTCTTTTCTCCGGTTTGTGGTTTCATTAAAGACTCCACATGAGAAGATAAAGGAGTGCGGGTAAGCGGTAGACTGAGATTGGGAATTACTGAGAAGTCTAACTATTTGGGTTTGTTTGGCACATAATTCAAGGCCTTTTTCAACAACAATTCCAACTGAACTGCATTAATCCGCAACAGAGCCAGAAATCGCTAAATGTATTCTGCAGACAAGCGGATAGCTCTAATGATGATATACTAACAACAGTTAGGTCTCTTGGGGGGGTGTTTTCTGGAGGCATTTCCTCAATAATAGCAGGATGCGGACCCATAATTCATCAATTACAGTATGTGTTTAGAAAAATAGCAGCGGCTGAGAGGTAGGTCACACGACTACGGGATGCTTAGGTCCACAAATAAACAATGCAGCGCTAACATGAGGCTATATAGCGCTGTGTATTTAACACTCATACTTCAAAATAAAACTGGATGAAAGGCAGCCACCGCAATCCCACTGAGATGATGCTGGTCCATGAAAATGCAAATGATGTTGTTGTACCTGTGGATCCATACATGCAACCTTGTACACAGAACTCCCTCGACTGTCCCTGGGGTTGAGTGCAAAATTGCTGTGACGAGAGCGCTGTTTTTTAGCTCCTGCTTGACTTCGTCGAGCCTGTGATTGATGCAGCGGTTTCAAAGGCAGCAGCAGCACTCCTTGTTTTTTAAGACCACATACCTGCGTTATGAATGTTTCATTCAAGGGACTAAATAGGAACTGGCTGGGCGAGAGGCTCCCAGAGTGCACAGAGGAGTGGGTGCCGATAGCGGCAGTGGAGAAAGAATGATCCAAACTTTCTGTTTATCACTGCTCATCAACCAGCAACTACAAACTAACCTTCCTGCATCCCACAATAACAGTTTTGACTGAGGCTGCAAACCGTTCCATCTATCTTGTTTACCTGGGACACAGTCATTTTTTTCTCTGCAGGGACATGCTGACCTGTCGTATCTGAATGTGGGTGAGATTCATCAATACAAATCCTGACCAGATATTGCCGCATACGTCCTGCGGTGTCCTATTGTGCGGTCTGCACAGGAGGAGGTGGGCGAGCAGAATCACCAGCAAGCCAGCAGAGGTTGTTGTGTACCTCTTCATCTGACACCTCTTCTCCTCCACACCCACACCCACACACACACACCCTGCGCTGATGTGAGGAGGTGTGGAACAGACTGAAAAAGCCAAGAGATGTCACATGTGCAGGCAGAGGCAGTGATAGTGATACAGTAGCATTTAGCACAAGGGGTGACATCAGTGTAGTTTCCATCAGCTGGACTTCAACTGCGATGGGTGACAAGTAAATAATTCAGTCGGACTGTCTGTCTCTAGCACATATGTCCTCTTTTAAACTCAATGCGTGTCAAGTCCCATGCATGTTGAATAATTCCTCTCACCATGAGCAGATTATGACTAGTGGTGAACTGAGACACTGGCGGCTTAATAGAGTTGAGCATCTCTTTCTCATCCGCCAGTAAGCGACACACACCCATATATACCGGACTGCCTGAAAGTAAGGGAACAGAGGGAGAGGGAGAGGGAAGACAGAAAAAAAGGGGAAGGCGAGATCCACTGGGATGTGTCATATGTTGCATGAATCACTAAATGCTTCCTGCTCTAATTGGCTCTATTGAGTGCCTGAGCATCCCCTGTGGTGGGGGCCGAATGCCTCTCTCTCGTGTGTGAGCATCTCACATCCAGTGCTCAAAGTAATGGGGATCAAAGGATTGCCACTGCGCATACAACAAGTAAAGAACTGATACTGTCAGCCCCCCCCAGACTCAGACTCTTGAGCGTAGGCTATGGTCAGCCTCACAGTTATTGTGGATGCTTTATCCCAACAAGCTGGAAAAGCAGCATCGGTGGTACTCCAACATTTAAAAACCCTTGTGGGGGCTCTTGCCAGGGTAAATCCTAAAGAGTGTGTACGTCTAAATGTCCATGCTTAGAATTACACACAGAGCAACATGAAAGCACACAGTGAGTCTACATCCATACATACATGTGCGTATGTAGGAAGTCTGTGTATACGAACTGTTAAAACAAGGTGGCTTGAAGTCTATTCTCCAGGTTTCAAATGGCTTTCACTGTTTTATATCACTATTGCATCATTTTCACCAGACGCATATTAAGAATTCATAATGTAGAATCTTCAGTCTCTATGTTGTCAGAGTATAGCCATCATCTCCCTGTTCTGTGTGTAAAAGCTAAAAGCCACTCGGGGAAAGAAACGTATAACATGTATATTTAATGTAACATGTGATATTAGCAAAGTGACAGCGTCTACGATACACTGTAATTCAATAACATGTTTAGGCAAACTTGCATTCATCACTCTCCTCACATATTCATGAATTTATAACAGATGTCTTAGTCAATGAGCTTTGCAAAAGCGACCTGTATGAAGTTGGCAATGTGTGATATATTTTGCTTCTTATTGTTTGCTAGTTTAGTTAGTTAGCTAGTTAGCTAGTTTCATTCAATCAATTTGTGTTAATTCAACCACAGCTCAGTTGGTGAATTCCACATAATGTTGTGTGTCTGCGATATATATTTTGATCACATGTTTCTGACTAAGGGCAAGTGACAGTGTGCAGTTAAGCAACATGGGTCACCTGTTACCATAGCAACATTAGCAAACGGACCTGTGAAAGCTTTAGACTGTATCAGACTGATTTTCCATGATAATATTTTAACAATATAGATTTTTTTATAATGCAATAATGAATTATATGTATAATAATATATTATATATTTTATAATGTATTATTATATGAATATAATATATGTATATATTATATTATATTAAACAATGCGAAAACAAACAAAACAACAAACAAACAAAAACACACATTCTGTTATTGCACAGTTCTTTCTTTTTTTTTGTTGTGTGTTTGGTACAATCACACACTTCTTGTGTTCTGACTTTGAGAGTTTTGATTCCTGTTTTGATTCCTCGCCTGCTCCCCTCAAAATATGAGTTGTCCTTTTAGTTTCTCCTGGTTAGTTTCTGCAAGTTGAAACTCATTACTGAACTTTTTATTTTGTCAAGTATGTGGCATCCAGAAATATCCTAATAACTATAATAAAAACAGAAGATTGTTCAATAATGACATACGGCTGAAAGGCCCAAAGCAGTGCAGTTGGTTTCTCCGTGCCATGTGATGAAGCATTGCAGCTTTTTTTCTCTCTGCTCTGTTGAATGACAGAGAATTGCTGTTTTAGATATGACACATACAAAAGAAGCAGACATTTTCAAAAACATTACACATGTCATGTCTCATAGTGAATGAACACTGTAATAATGTAACTCCCCTCCTCTCTCTTTCTGTCACCCATATCCCGTTTCCTTTGTGTTTTCTAACAATAAATTCTTTTAAAATCTGTGCCATCAAGCAAACATGATGCCGTAGCCACAGTGGTTGTGAGATTGATGTCACAGAGTGAAATATCACAGAATGTGGGATGTGCTCCAGCAAAATGTATATGCTGTGTTAAAACAATCAATAAAACAGTCAGTGGGGCAAATACATTCTATATCTTTCATCCAGTGTAACTCTTGGCACTGCTAGTTTATGGATACGCTATTGACTGACAGACAACAACCTACATAGGTGCATTACAAGAGCATAAACACACACACAAAGTTATATACTTGAAAATACTATAGAAAGAGTTGGAGAATAAAGGGGTTTCTGTGACACTGCCTCTGGAACTGGGTAATTCCTGGCCCTCTGACCTTGTCCCTTTCTTCTACCCCTGAAGGCTGTTGAAAATAAAGCTAGTGAACTCAGGGTGTACCCCGACCGCTGCGTGTCAACTGCCAGGTCTCACACCGGGAGAGACCTGACATCCTCAGATGAACAAAACCAACTCCCCCAGGCATTCGGCTCTTTTTTACCTCGATGAAATCCTTTACATTTCTAACAAACATACACAAAAGCAGTCATCCATGGTTACAGCAAACACTATATCTGCTGTCAACAATGCCAAACCGTGCTTGACCGTGAACCTCAGATATTCTATTTAGTCTCAAAGCCAGCAGTGATCAGAGTCCAGTCATTACCGGAATAACACTTTGGTCAATAAATGCCCAGAAGACTCTGGGCTCAGGTCAATCATTCCAGTCAGTTAACGGTCTCCAAATAACAGGGTAAATTCATCACAAGGTCTAATCACATTGGGCAAGACCACACTTTGTCTCAGAACAATATCTGCTAACAACGTTAGAGAAGGGCTCGTGAAGTCATGTTATTTCCTGCCGTCACACACCCGTGCTGATCGATGTTTCCATACAAATGTGTACATCTGCTCACCTGTGTGGCTGCACGCACAGCCACACACTGAGGGATTCATGTGCACAAATAATAAAAGAAGCCCAAAAGAAGTTCAGTTTGACTTTCAATAACTTGCACCTCGAACATGAAATGTCACTGTAATGTATATAAAAGGCTGAAAGCTTTCCTCCTAGCTTGAAGTCAGACTGATCTGTGTTTTTCCTCAATAGAAAAAGAAAGTACCTCTGAGATCAATGGATTCAATTAACCTTTGAGGGAAAAGTAGCAAGCACACAGGAAGAACGGAGGTAGAAAAATCTCTCTTGAAGCAGTGGAAGTTTGGGTGTCCCTTTGCAGATTTACAGTGATTACAGTGAATCAGGAGAAACCGTGGAGCCAAATCAGTCGACACAGAACCCAGCATCCAGTCAGGAAATTAATTGCAATTTTGCTGTCATCGTCAACCCTGAGCCTGCACATCAATATTACCCAATCCAAGGCAACGTGTGGAAATGGATATAAATCATTATTATGATGTTACTTTCTTGTGGTCAATGATTTTTCATGGCCCCATTCAATATTTAACGTGGAGGCCGTGGAGCAGCTTCAGCTATGGAATAATGTGTACATTAGAAAATCCTGACATGAGCATATGTTTTCACAGGGTCTTGGACTGTGAACTCGGTGGTGGTCACATCATGTTCTGTATTAGCTACACTTCATGCTGCTGAACCTTTGGGGGAAGACGTTTTTCAGATGAATGCACTTGTCATGAGCAGCCACCGACTGGTAACATTTTGTGGAGGTTCCATGGTGTTTAAGTGTGACTGGGCGACACAGTCTGTACGTTCTGGCACGTCGCTGGCGGGCGAGCAAAAAGGGTTCCCGCTTCCAGACTCCTGATGCTCCTCTCCTACCAAACACTAGCTATCGCTCCTCAGCAGTTGCTCGGTGCATATTGGGGCAGTTGAAGTGCCCTTGAGCAATGCACATAAACCTCCAGTTACTCCCGGAGTGTTGCTAATTGGCACGCTGCAAGGTCTCTACCAGCAGACATATAATGCTAAAACACACACATCTTGCATGTCTAAAATTGGTTTGGCACTCCAAAAACAAAGGATGGCTCAAATATACACCACTTATACAACAAAATACATTTACAAAGTAACATTATTCGTTATTCTGACAAACTGTTTCAGTATGCTGCCTGACCCCATTCACATTATATTTACCTGTCACTTCTCAGTACGTTGTACCTCGTTATCTTGAGGTAATGAGGCCTCTTTTCATGCAGTGTCACCTTGGGGGTCACCTTTGGCATCTCGGTTAGAAAACACCGTTGTCTTTCTGCTCGCCCCATCCAGCGATTAAATTCAATATCTGCCCTGCAGGCCGCTGCTCCCTTTCATTTTCGCCGCCCTGAGTCTTCTCTGCTGCCCAGCCTCATTGCCGCTCAGCAAGGAACGGCTGACCGGGCAAGCTGGGAGAAAAGGCGAAAGCCTGAGTAATACTCCCCTACCAAGAGAGACTAGCGGCCCGTTTAGAAGCAATCTAACTGTGTCTATGAGCGCAGACTCTTGAGCAAGACGAGCACCGAGAGTGTGAAGGCACAAAAGAAGGCACCTGAAAGCTGACAAAAGAAAACAAAGGCAAATGTTTTTAGCCTCTCACGCTCTCCACGGCTCTTATTATCTGTGGCGCTGTGCAATTACCACGTCAAATCGCAATTCAGCAAAACGGAGATCATCCATGGTCCGACACTAATGTCGGCCTGTTGTATGTAGCTCAGCACATCGCAACCACAATGTTGTGACAAGGCAACAACAACCAAAAAAAGTAATAAAAAAGTGGATTTGTTCATCACTTTGCTTCTCTGTCTGTGCACAGCTGCCCTCTGACAGTGGTCACATGCTGAGCGTTGAGTATTACTGGCTACGTCCTTCGATCACCTCCGATCAATCATGCCAACTCATTACCCTGCATCCTCCCTGTAGGTAACAGTAGCCAGCGGGGTACCACCTTGGACTCACCTTGCATATTTAAAACAACTGTTTAAACACCTTCCACACATGCCACCCTGCTGTAATTGATACCTGTGTGTGCAGCAGGTAGCCCTGGTTTGAGTCAAAGGGTGGCTGTGGTACCAGAACGACGCCTGCAGCTCTCTCCTGCCTGCTCCATCTTTGTGCCCCTGCCAGGGAGGTGTCAGCTTGGACCAGTCAGCTGGTGGGCTGGCAGCTAGCAGCACAACGGCCAAAGGTGTGACAAAGGGTCGACTGGAGTTCATCAGGGCATCGGGGGGCCCACGCGTTTCCACCGTCAGTGGAGTGCTGTGAGGCTGTGCAGTGATGGAGAACCTGTCATATGTCTTGTGAAAGGGGCATCCGTGATGGAGGATGCTCCTGGAGGGCGGGTGCTAGCTGGTGTTACTCCGGTAACTTGTCAGAATGAACAGAGTTCAGCTGCAGTGAAACTCAGAGAAAGCAGGTGGTAGTCAGGTTTTCAAATTTAGAATGACCTAAATAAAGATAGCTGCCTGTTTTATAGAATTATTCAGTACATCACTTGAGTTTGGGGAGTCTTGCACAGCAGGCTGTAAAGTTTGAGAAGGCAAAAGAATAACTTGCTTTCCTAATAAACAACATGGATGGCAGGTAGAGCGCTGTTGTTTTCTGAAGAAATGATTGATCATTTTAATACTCCTGAGAGATTTTCTTCTTCTTCCTCTGTCATCGGCTCTGTAATAGAGTCGTGACTCACTTTGTAAACACACTCTATACTGCAATTCAGTGACTACATCCAAATCATTTCAAGGGTAGCATATGCCGTGCTTTTGCAAAACCACTGCAATAACTCCTATGTATTTACCACAGCGTGTTGAAATGGGATGGTAAATATTGCGGTGCCGAGTCAATGAAAAGGATGTCACAGTGGGACTTGTGCTTCCATGGCTGTAGCCCCAAGGTACGACAGAGGAGTTCAACACCAAACGGATTTCACTCTCTCACTCGCTGCACTGTGAGGTCCAGTCTGCTCTATATTAACACCATGTCAGTGAAATGCACTTGGACAGATACACGTTTTTTCATTTCTTTTCCTTGGGCGGTATCATACTCTCAGATCATTTATAAATGAGTTGGCAGGATGTCTGCATCAAGAGGCACGACTGAGAATGGCAAAGAGCACAATAAAAGCCTTGCTTGGTGTGGCTGGGCTTCGGTCTTCAAGAGCGCTGCAGTGAGGATTATAATGTAGAATCACACTAACCGCCATTTAATGTTTTTTTTTTTTTTTTTTCTCCTTTGCATGTTGGGCCTCTGTGCCGATTTCAGCGTGAAACGCAACAGTAGCTAAACTCATAATAGAGTAAATAGATGTTTAGATGGTGACACACACACACACACACACAGACACACACAGACACACACATTTATGTGAGCCTGCATTCACAGGATGTCCATTCAGCTCAGAGGTGAAACATGTCTGAATAATCTTTGCAGTTTACTGGAGGCGAGAGGGTGAGAAAGCAAACAAGGCACTTTGAATGGGAATATGAATATAACGGCTGCAGCAACTCTATAAATTGTGTGTGTCCTTTTGTATTCATCATGTTGTGGGGACATAATAAATACACTTAGATCTGGCTTCACCTCCTTGACGGGTACAGAATCAAGTTCTCATGACTTAAATGATGACGAGGATGTTTTGTTGGGCTGAGGTGAGGGGGGGTCAAGGTAAACATAACAAGTGGAGACATAGTGGATAAAATGCACACTCACGGTCACATGAAAGTGAGGCTCTGAGCATCTCAATGAGATGATCTCGTACTGACGTGTCGCCGGCGTTCAACCACAGCCTGCTGGGCGTCTTACATGCAAATTGGAGCCGTGTACCTCAGCACATCAGTTTGTGTTTTGTGTGTATATTTAATTCAGTGTAGTGTGAAACTTAGCTCCCTGTTGTCGGGGCACAGCTGCTCGTCTGGACAAAATGTGAGTGTGCTTGTGGCCGGGGGGGG
>CAAKHB010005794.1:149984-160826 GCA_901007665.1 Aeoliscus strigatus | reverse complement strand
CAAAAAGGTGGGGGGGGGGGGGGGGGGGGGGGGGGGGTCATCAGTGAGTGACAGCTCCAGCTCCTTTAAGGTTAGATCTGTGCAGTGTCAGTCTGACTGTGCTCACATGCAAACACACACACACACACACACACACACACACACCACCTCTACCTGCAGATCTGCCATGGCAGCTCCAGCAAACAATATATCAATGCAGGCAGTTTGAGGCTCGGTAAATATGTTGAGTTCGCCTGAAAAAAAGCTTTGCGATGCAGAAGGGGGATCTGGACTGGTTGTTATATTGTAGGAGGTGGGGTGGAGCCTCCGGAGTTCATTCGGGATCATTCATTTGTTAATGCTGTAAAAAGGTGTAATTACATCATACAAAGCAGGTTCCACTGGGTGCTTGAGTTACTTGTGGGCGTTCATGGCACTGTCCTTATTCCCCGTGGCCCTGCTGGGCCCCCACAGGCTGCCCAGGGCCATTGCACATTATTTCTAGTCTTAGTTTCCTTTCACTTCCATTATTCATAGATTTAATGCAAAGGAACAGTCTCCCTTGCGGCAGCTCACTGCTCTCTGCATTACGCAGGACTTTTATTTACACGGACATCACTCGTTAAGCAGGGGCCTCACAGCGACAGTGCTGTAAGCTCTCCGTCTTCATCGCTCTTCTCCATCTCTGTAGAAGTTAAATGGGGAGAGGGGGCGACATGAATGGGGACTTAAGCATTAAAGAGCTCAACTCCGAGAAAGTATCAAGTTTTTGAAAACTGCTCTTTGTGGTTTGTATCCTTGCAATAACATTCAACAAGATGTCATCATCTGGCAGTGTCCCCATGCAGCTCCTGCTCTTTTTAAACTCTATTATCCCTTAAGTAAGAAAGAAATCAGCTCCGAAATCCTGCTTCAAACCTGAACTAATTGTTTCACTTTCCTTTGAAATGTTGTTACACATGAGATGTCATAAACAAGGAACACAGCTTCCATCCTATAATACTGAGAGGCAATGAGAGGGAGAGCTGGTGGGGAATAGGGGAAATGTGACAAAAAGACTTAAATGCAACACAAAGTGCCGATGGGAAACAAAGGGGGGGTGAACATTCTGAGGGTGTATAAGTAGAGGAAACACACTGAGAGCATGTTTACTGAGTGTTCTGCTTCATCTTCCTCTCTTATATCAGAGGCTGTTATAATCCTAACGTCACTGAGACAAATCAACAACAAAACTATATTGCCCTCCTGCAGTGACCGACCACAATACAACCCATTCAACTACTCCACCGTTTTTTTAAAAAAAATGTACTTTATGTTTAAGTATGACAAAAGGCACCAGTGCATTTGGGGTTCAGTCAGTCCCTTTAAATGTAGTGAACGATGCATATCCTCGGTCTGAAGTCCAAGCAAATGAGTTGAACCTAACCTCTAAATTAATCATCTGTTATTGTAACATGAGTTACGTGACAGTTGTCCACGCTCTCATTTTGAAGAGACTGGCCTCTGATGCCAATTGATGTTGACTTACATGGAAGTTGGAGAAATGAACCTTTTTCTGGTGACTTGTTTTTCAGTTGTGTAAGAATGTGATTCTTTTGGTGTCTTGTCTGTGCTCTGAAGCTACAGACACACTGCTTGAATGTCCAATGAGACAAACAACCATGTGTATAGAAAGACGTGGGATGACTGAAAGCTGCCGTCAGGATCACCTCTGTGCTGTTTCCACTGTGGGTCGCTCTGTACGTCGCTGACGGACCACGGTGGATTGTTTTCTCACCATGTTGAATGAGCATGAGACGAGGAAGACGCAGTGGCTGTATCGCAATCAATAGACAGATAGATACTTAATTTTTAATAATTAAAAACTGCTGGTGGATTCCTGCGTTGACTGCAGTGAGACACCTTGTGTACACATTGAGATCTGACGGTAATATCACACCATTGATGCCAGTGGGGGTGGTATTTGGACTGTGACATCCTCAGTTTGGAGCTCCTCTGCGTTGTTTGTTGGGGGCGAGCAATGACGCCGGCTGTTTTTATCACTGGGCTGGTGAAAGGCCTCTTGGGTCCACTGCTTGGGAATTGTAACACTGATGAAAACCGATGCTGGGCAATTTCTGCTTTGAGTAATCAGGTAAAACGGTGCAATGTATTGCTTGTCAACTTAATTCCATATGACTATGTGTCTGCATGAGTGCCCCATGCAGACACACGCTGTGTGTGCAGAGTATAGGTGTCAGCGGTGACATGTGTTAAACCACGGATGAAAGTAATTACATCCCCAGAATGAACCAGTGTAAAAACTTGGGCATGCAATTATGCTCCCATTGAATACCTCATCCTTCCTGGCAAGAGCTAATTGCATTAAAATGGATTGTGTATCGTCTTCTAGCACACGCCGTTAAGATTAACGCCAGGAGTGTTAATAGTGTGTCATCTCCTGAGCCCTCCACCCCTCACAAAGCCCCGCCACCTGCTCCCTCCCCTCATCACTTACATAAAATTAGACGCAGGGAGAAAATGAGAGGAGGGTGGAAAACACTGAAACAACTGTTTCTCCTCTCAGCATCTGCTCTCAGCCAGCTGGGAAAACACCCAAGCTATTCATCAGAGTCCACACTGCTGTCTGCCTGTCTTCAACTCACTCAGGTCACACTGCAAAAACACCAATCTGAGACCCACAATTTTCCTTTTTTACATTTTTTTTAAGTGCTGCATCCTGTCAAATAAACCAAACCTTCAGGCAAGTTGTATTTACATACAACTCAGACGGCTGTGGGTAGATAAACACATTACTGCCTCATTATCGGCTACCATTTGGCTCTTTGTTTGGTGTCCTCGGGCCTGTGCGACAAATGTCATACTCCATTATGACAAATTGATCTGTTGGACAAGTGTCCTCTGCGCTAATGCCGCTGTCATTTTCTGTTCTATGCACATTGTACTAAAAGTAATTCTCTGACGAGCACGTGGAGATGTGTGATCAGGCCGGTGGCTGACACTCACACAAACCTGTCGTCCGTGTGTGTGTTCAGTGGTAAAAGCCCCAAATGGCTCAACGTGCTGTGTCATAGTTCCCTGTTAGGCCCTCAGCGCTCCACCAGGCACCTAATGCCTTGAAGAAATGGGCGCCTGAGCTCAACATTAATCCCTGCAGCATTTCGGTCCTTCACTAGCCTTCTTCGTTCCTGTCAGTACAAATTTAATGTGACACATATTCACAAGAACACGGCCCTTTGTAATTGTTTCAGCACTGGTTGATTCCAAGTCATGAAAATGGAGGTCAGCCATGTGGATATAATGCTGGCATACCAAAACAAACGGCTGCGGAGTTACGTCGAAAAAGAAAGGACATGTTCTCTGTGAAATGACGTGTAAAACAGATTCCCAAAAGGGGATATTCCCATTTTCATACAAGGGCTGTCTAAGATGTTCTCATTTCTTCACAGCATTTTCTAATATACAAATCCTGCATTTACTGGGCAAAATGTATATTTTGCATGGCAACGTTTTATAATTCTTTGGAATAAAATTTCTTCAGGTCTTTAATAAGGCTGGTCCTAAATACCAAACTTTATCTTTGATAAGAGTCTCTCAGTAAACTACAGGAAAAAGACAGAATAACAAATCAGAGATCAGAAAACCACACTTCATTGGACATCAATAAATATCATTGCTGTCTGAGTATTTTTCTTGCTATGTGGAAAACCAGAGTGGCCAGATTTCTCTCATTTGTGTTTACAACAAGAATCAGCTGTAAAATTCAACCAATTAATAAAAGTTATAGATTCATGTTTGTCCGAGGGCTGCTGTGATGTACTGGACAGATGTTATTACGTACATCTGGAAAGTCACCATACCATGTCCATCATGCACCACGTCTCCGGCTTTTTCCATTTACAAACCATTTCCAGCACGTTCATTATAACAGCACAATAGGATGTTTTTACACTTCCATTTGCAAAGCTGTGCAACAATGAGATATAATCCCTCAGTACGTTTTTAGAGAAGCCTCAGAGATGTTTATGGTATCAAATAAAGGAAAAGAATTAACATAAATGTACTTCTTTTGTTGAAATCTGAATGAATATCATATGACGTATATAATGGTTAAAGACAGCAAGTGCGCTAAAATGGAAATATTGTTTTAAATCTATCATAGCTTATCCTCTATGAATAAGGATGAATATGTATTTATATTATTTACTTTATCTTTATAAACATATTTTTATTGTTATATATATATATATATATATATATATATATATACATATATGAAGATGTGAAGATGTTTCTTGTGTTTGTGACACCCACACGAGGGTCTCTGTCTCCTCAGCTGTCTTCCCAGTCGGTAAATCCGCCATCTAACTAGCAAACCGCCATGTGTTCCGGGAGCACCACTTTCTCAAGGGAATGAGAGTCGACCGTCTGATTGGCTAATTGAATGATACGCCCACAATACTAGCCATGACTAATTCGCAGAATAAGTCGCTTTCAGACTCCCCGCGATGTCTAAAACTAGCAAGTGACTGAGACACGCCCATGTGCCTGGCACTTTGTGCTTTAGACCATCTAAATAGGTCCCTACAGGTTTTATGAGTAAGGTCAATGTATATGATCGGGGATATGTATGACAGTTCTGAGGTAAAACCAATGATAGAGAAGAAGACAATGGAAGCAAACAAAACTTCCCTCTGCACAGCTACTCCTTATAAATATGTTCAGTAAAATGGAAAAGAATAAAAATAAAAAAGTATTATTCATTGGCTCTGTGATTCCGCGCTCTAGGTGAAGACTGATAAACTCTTAAAGAAACACCAACATTGCAGAAGCATGGTGCAACAAATCTGTGAAACTTTCATTGGAATCTCAAGGACAAGTGTCTCTAATTTGTTCATATCTCCTGGTGTCCTCATTGCTGCTGACAATGTGCACCCAAGTCGGAGAATGACTGTAAACAGTGCCAACACCTGAGCGGGAATATAGTAATAAACATCCATCAAACCAAACATACAACAAACTGATGGAAGGAAAATAAACTGAAAAAAGCGGTACATTTTTTTTTCTAGAGTGCAACAACAACGTAGGGGAGAGAAGCAGACTGAAATGTGCTGTACATGGATGAATAATAAATTACATTGTGATTCACACTTATATTTGTACCTTTAGGCTAACTATTTCCCTGAGCTGAGTGCTTCATTTTAGGAGCTAGGCATGAAGCCTGTTATGTCGTTCCTTTGCCGACGTGATTGGCTTTCACAGGAGTTCTTGCCATAACGCAGCACATCGTTACCATGGTTACACATCACTCACGTCATCATCAACATCAAAAGCTTAACGTACAAGTGCTGGTTACCGTCTCCAAAAAAGGACATTAAGGGAAAAAGAAAAAACATTTTTTATTTGTTTTCTTTTTCTTTTATTTTATTTGATCCAACTCTAATTGGATTGATTCATTTTTTTTAAAAGGAAAAACAGTTACTAAAGATTTTCAGCACCGCATACGACAAGCTGTAAGACAAGCCCCTGTTTTGGCTGTGAGGACAGGATAACAAGTGCGGTTTTATTTGCCACCATCTCCGCACAGCTGCCACATTCATTTTCTCACCAGTTTGGATTCCACAGCAGAGTTTATCACACAGAGTCCAAAGTGTTGTTTTCAACAATATCAGCAGTAACCCCATGCCTGAGTGCATCTGAGTTCAGTAACTCAAGGCACAGTCAGACTTCATCCGGCCACTGACTCCAGCATATTTGGACACGTCCAGTCTCCTCATTTCCAGTCATGGAAGAAATGCAGGTTTTGCAAGATGGCATTCACCCTACAAGACTCTTTAAAAGAACTCTTTCCATTTGAGTCTCGCATGCAACCAGAACAAAATATGATTGGTTCAGCAAACTGGGTGAACAGATCATACACGGAGAGCAGCAGTTGAAGAGAATAGGTGGCTTTTCCCATGTGTTGATTTGAACGACCTGACAGCGATCACGCCCAAACGGACTCAGCTGTGGTCCTGGGTAAGGGCGCTGTGTGACACTGCAGCTGCCAGAGAAGACATTTGCAGCCCACAGCGTGTCACTTCCATGTCACTGAGGCAGAGGTGCGTGTGAATACACCGCCCTGAGCGAGGAGCCAGCAAGTTTTTATATGATTAAGAAGATCTTGCAGCTGGGGGGAGAATACAAGCTCTCTGTATTGATTTGGGCCCTGAGTTCTCCCGCTGTGGTTGTTTACTGCCCCTCTACTACGATTTTGTGCAGAGGAGACACCAGCCGAGTCCTGACTGCCAGCTGACAGAACACATTCCTGGAGTCTGACCGTTGGCCATCCAATAAAACCTACAGGAGCACACACACACACACACACACACACACAATTCTGCACACTTCTGATTTGTGTATGTCTGCGTGCACTAACTTCTTGAGTTCAATCTAAAAGTGACAGTACAGGACAGATACTCCTGTTCAGGACTGTACATGTTGAGTACCTCCTCTCTCTTTAGGCCTGAGGTGCATATGTGTGTTCACACTGCAGCTCTGAATAAATATTACAGTTTAAATGTGTGACGCAAAGGGATGAGAAAGTGTGAGAATTCATTTTACACGCAACGTTTTTAAACTAATGTACCGAGCCAGTCTCTCCCTGTCTCACTGAAGGATTTTAGTCCGTTTTTTGAACCTCATAAAAAGGAAAGAAAACCCTCTTCTGTCTCACACTGCCTTTTAGAGAAGCAAGCCATTAGACCCAGGACAAATGGCTGATGGCACAGGAAGGACTCAATAATTCAGGAAGCATTGTTTCCTCTTGTGTGCAGTGCGCTCTCAATTGACTTGTGCTACTCCGTTGTTTTTCCGTCACCACCTTGATGGATATTCTCACTATAACCCAACTTTGAAAGGCTCCAAAGACCCGGGAATATATAGATAAAAGCATAGCTAGAGGCAGCCATTGCACAGACTGCATTATGTATAAACACGCACCCGTGCATGTCAGACGAAATGAAACAAGCAGACAGAGAAACGCACATGCTGGACTGTTTTACCAATGACGGACAAGCTTCTGCCCCAAAGTTCAGCTGTCACTCACAAACAGCTACCCGCTTGATGAGTGGGTGCTTTGCATCATAGTCAGCATCAGCGTCACTCAGGTTATATTCAGTGAGTGGCAGAAGAATGAGTGGCAGCTTTTGTGTTCAGCTGAAACGATGGAAAAATACAAAAAAACAAACAAAAAAAAAAGCAGAGTAACAAGAAACCAAGCTCCTGAAGCTGTATTACAGTGTTTACAGACAGAATCTGATCAATAACAGTGCTCCATTTCCTCAAATTAAATCAGATATCTGAAGGGCTGATGCTGCATGTGACTATGTAATGCAAATATGCTAACTATGCAGTTTTCTTACATTTTTCCCAGCTCCTTTGCTGCAGCATTTCTTTGAACACTCATTCTGACAGAGAGGACAAGAGTATCATCAGTGGAAATTTTCCATTCATTCAACCGACCTGCATACGTGAACACACCCAGCTGGTAATATATAACAGTCATAACACTCTCTCATGCATTATGACCGTATTAAACCACTAAATCTGCTGGTGTCATTCACCTCAAGAACAGATGAAGCACTGACATGCAAGGGTGACCATTAATATGCCTGGTCCTGCAGCTGAGCGGAGGTACAGTACTTTACGAGGCTGTAATGATGGTGCACGGAACAAATCACTCTTGTTTTTTGCGCCATCATTCAGTCACTATAACTGACCAGATACAGTAAAGTGCTGCCACACAGCATCCAGCTCTGCTGTCGGGATGATCTGCACTTCTAAAATGTGGCCCTGTTTTAGTCAGAGGAAAGGAAGGAACTAGTGGAAACATCTCACGTGATGTTGTGTTGTAATCATCCATACACAACTGATCACCACACTTTGAACGAACCACTTTTCACTTATTAATTTAGTTCTGTCTAGCTCTTTTATGTATACTATACTTTGATGTATATATACTTCTGTGTGATCAGGGAAAAGCATCATTGGAAAAGAGGGCTTGTGCTCAACTAACCCTCCCAGAGTAAATAACATATAAAACATGGACAATGTAATGTGTTTTATGTCAAGCTGGCGGAAAAATGTCCAGACAGTTGATCTGGGAAGTTTGTTGCTCTCTACTTGTCCTTCAACTTGCGATATTTGCTTCAGTACATCAAAATCTTATTCAGTTCTCTGCATCAGGCTGCTGTAATTATTGCTTTGACTAATTATTTTGTCTCTCTCCAGTGGGCAAAGACTGATCCATCATATTGATAAGCTGCATAGATCCCAATGGGACGTGGCCGTTGACTGAATATCTGTGTTCACCGTGTTTTTCCTGAGTCATTTCATGTGAGGTTTTGTCTTCTGCAGCCTGAAATAATAACATTTCCCCCACCGCGTGTGACTCAGTGATGCATTTTTCAGTCATCATGTGAGCATGTCAAAATCCATAGCTGGATTTGTTATCTTTCTACCATATTTTGGGGACAGGACATTGGGGAATGATTCAAAGGATGGTTTAAACAAGTACAATCACAAGGTAGATGAAAACACTCTTTTACTCAAGACCCAGAGGGGGAGTTGTTGATGTGTAGAGCTGAAAGTACTGTAAGACACTGCAGACACATCCCTGCTTCCTCCTCACCATATCCAATTGGATTAGTTGAGGCGATGATAAAAAAGAAAAGTGAAGGTCTCTCTGCAAAGCACTTACTTGTGTTAGGCAGATTAAAAGCCTCGTCCTCTTCATGGAAATACGAGAAGGCAAACGAGTAAGAGAGACAAAGAAAAGAATCCTTTAAATAAGTGAGGAGCTGGCTGTTCCTTTAATAGCCATAAGCCTGCATAAGACAGCTTGGCTCGTGATACATAATGTAAAAGTGCTGCTATGAAAGCTCTCCTATCGTGGACAGGTGATGCATGATGGCTGCAAACGCACACGGGCTGAACACTGCGGCAACAGGAGGCTGCAAGACTGTACACATCCAGCTCACTGACATGATACAGACACAATAATCTGCATGAGAATAAAAGTGGAACTGTGACTGAAAGCATTTTTAGATTCGTGTGAACTGTTGTGTAGTTGAGGGATATGCGGCGCTTATCGATCTCCTCGACTTCCTCCCTGTGCGGTCTGCACACAGACACACTCACACACAGATAGACAGCGAGAGAAAGAGACAGAGAGAGTGCAGAGATTTCATAATACAAACTCCTATTCCCATCTCCTGGTTTGTATTCTACTGGATGTGCAAAGCCAGAAAAGACATTTGGGAAACATGACCACGGCCAGGACGAGGCATCCGGGCAGAAAATATTAAAAATGTATCTAGTGTACCTGTTTGTTTGTTTTTTTTCACACTGGCAGTCAAGAACGCGGTGGAGTTCTGCCGAGTGAAGGGGACGTACATGTTCTCATCCAGCCCTCCGCTGTCTTCCCACGACTGTCCCAGATGGTCGTCTCGTGGACGTGCTAAAGTTTAACGCTGATGAGGGCAGACTGACATCATGAGAAATTAATGTAACACATCAGTCAGAGTGCTACTTCTGCCAAGGGGTCATAATTTAGATCTGTGACTCTTTTTGTGTTGGCGAGGTGGATGGAGGGCCCTTTACATTCATTACTGCAGAGGCACTCACACCTTCACACCCTCACTCCCTTCTACTTAAGTTGTAA
Organism: Aeoliscus strigatus; assembly: GCA_901007665.1. Lineage (NCBI taxonomy): Eukaryota > Metazoa > Chordata > Actinopteri > Syngnathiformes > Centriscidae > Aeoliscus > Aeoliscus strigatus. Next base: position 151,144 of record CAAKHB010005794.1, on the reverse strand, counting down.
TTAACCAAGTCTGTATCGTGAAGACATGACAGAGATGTTGACACGTGTACCAGTTCTATTTTCTGAAGTAATTTACAGCCGTCTGTGTAGGGTAGCACTGCCTCAGCACTGTCATCATCCCGCCCCTCCCACAGCCTGCACATGGCTCTGAGCCCACCTATATCAGATAGACCCCATGTGATTGGTCTTCAATGACTTTCTGTGCCCATGCGGACCTGCTGAGCAAATCCAAATTTGCTTGGCGGCAGGTCTGCCCGTTGTGGGAGGGATCAGAGAGATGACTTGTTCATTTTTAAGGTTTATTAGTGCACATCATTGTAAAAAAAAACAACAACCAAAACAAACAAACAGCAACAGTTGCAACCTTATTATTTCATATGGTACAATGTACTTTTTCATGCGATAGACAGCAGGGCGGGGCAGGGTGGAGCACTGGGGGTGGTGTGCTGCGTGAAGGCTGGTGGGACAACTTATCCTTCTGTTTCTCCCATGTCAAGTCACAACCAGAGTGTTCATCTCCTCTCGAAGAGCAGTGATAACAACAGGCAAAGCCGTCGAGACGTTTCTAACATCTGTATTTCACACACAGTCCCCCGTTGACTGGGGTTTGAACATTCCCCCCTACAGCCCTTGACACCGCAAGTTGCCTGCCTCCTCACTTTGGCAGTTGCTGCACACAAGCACAGAGGCACACGTCAGGAACTTGCTCATACCCCAGAAGAGACGCAGACAAACATTGGAATAGATAAGGAGCCAACAAGATGAAATGTAAAAAAAATTTGATTTGACGTGGGTGCACGCGCACACGCACACACACACACACCCTTCACCGACCGTCTGTCTCCTTATTCCTGAAAAAAACAAAACAAAACACTGCCTCTCATTGTTGCTGCAAATAGATGCTTTCACAAATGATGGAGTGATCACAAGTAATTTTGAGCAAGAAGATGAAAGAAGAGTTACACATGTTTCCAGTCAACCAAGCGAAGGGGAGGGAAGCATGTGGGCTCAGCAGAGGAAGACAAAAAAGTAGCAGACAGGTGACTTTAACAAAGAATTTCACATGAATTTATAACTATTTATTGTTTGCTGTGGACGTCATGTTATAATTTATGTCACAAATGCGCTGGGGGGGGGGGGGGGGTTCTGAGGGAGACACA
>CAAKHB010005794.1:126258-149964 GCA_901007665.1 Aeoliscus strigatus | reverse complement strand
ACCAAAGAGGGGGGGGGGGGGGGGGGGTTCTGCAGGATAAAAATGACATGGCTGAACTAACTGCTCTTCAGATATGTTAATGTTATATGTTATGTAAGTTATATGTAAGAATACTTGAATCAGCAGTGATCAAGGAAAGAAAATGACAAAAAGAAATTAAAGAAATGAAATCACATTTTCCATCTAGTTGAAGAAAGATTTATTTTATGTTTATGAAATAATAGTAACCACGTTGCACACAGACTCATTACATCCAAACCAACAGATGTGTGATGATTAAAAAGTCAAATTTCGTTTGCTCATGTGCCTCAGTATGAGATCACCTGATGTTTGAATGCCTCAGTTACATGCCGAGACAGATGATGCATGTCTGTTTCTCATGGTAGTGGACAGTCAAGGCCAAACAGTGACACTTACATAGTTCTAGTGTGATGCTAAAAAACAGGCGTACATGACGGGGATGGACCTTTTTAAACGTGCACCGCTTTATGAAAAGTATGAGAAGTCGCACAAAGCAGAGATCCTTCAGGGTTTATTCAGTTGCACTTCATCAGCCAGGTTTTGCTCCTCACAGCTGTAAAGAGGAGTGATGGCGACAGCACAGGTGCAGTTTGTGGCAGCAGATCTGATCCATTTGGAACCTGAGCGCTTCTCTTCCTCTCCAGCCTCACCCCCTTGTTTCTGCATTCATCACTCCTCCGCATCCTGACAGTCGCCGGCGAACACTCCTCCTATTGTGCTCTCATCCGTATCACAGTATTTTTTTTCTTGATCATGTATATTTATTCCTGTGCAGCTTAATATTTGATATAAAAGAAGAAAAAAGGCTGAGTTTTTGCTGTCTCACTTTGGATGGGACTTCATTACACATTTAGGGATGAGGAGTAGATGTGTGAGTGTTCTTCTCCTCACCACTTAACGCTCACTTGTACCATGAAGGTCACACATGTGGCTCAGATGTGAAATGAAAACTCTGTGGTTTACACAACAAACACACAGAATCCTCCAGTCTGCATGTGTGAACAGGCAGATGATTCCTTGATGAACAGCCCACATTAAGTTTGCATGATGACGAACCGATGTGCCGGGCAGTGGCCCCACTGCTGATGAAAAGAAATATGGAAAACGTTTTCTATATTTAGCATCCCCATGAGCATTCAGGTTGGAGCTCATGTTGCGATGAAACACTGGTGGCAGATGTTTTTTTTTTTTTTTTTTATAAAACCACCGCATGTCAGCCGTGGTCATCTGCTATATAAGGATTTTCATCCTGAAATGGAGCAGCGACATATCTCTGTGACATGAACTTCTCATGATGCCTTCTGTGGGTTTGGGGGAAGCTGAGCAGGACCCTGGAGCTCTGTCAGGTTACGACTACAGTTCAGTCCATCACTAACACAACACTTCCTTCTGTGTGCGCACACACACACACAATGGACAATGTTTTAACTCACACAAACAATATGTTGTAAGGATACACCAACTTCATGTGTGTTCTCTGATATGATAACATGAAAAACAGTGAGACAAAGACTGATGCATTGAACCAAATATAGCATTTTACACACACACACACACACACACACTACAAAAATCAAGCCTCAAATTATTATGTTATTAATGGTGGGTGCTACTAATTAGATCATACATACACAAGGTCATGAGTACATGACAATTCTCCTCAGATTAAATAAACCCCATTATTTTTTTCCCAATTCAGTTGCTTCATTCATTTCACAGCTTAAAAACAAAGAAAGTCCCGATGCCTCCTCCTCTCAAAGTTGCACTTCCTTACACATTGTCTTTGTGAGTATTTTCATTCGTCACAAATGCAGTGTACATCTATGACATTTTCATTCACACACACACACACACAAACACACAAACACACTCTAATGGCCAGAGAAAGAAGACACACAGCTTGATTATAACCTAGATCAGTACAGGCAGATTACAGTGTATCATAGGGCAGACGAGCCCCCGTCTCTGATTTACTCAGTGGGGGAGAAATGACTGACGACTGCGTGGGGACTGAATTGTAGAGGGCTCAGAAAGGAAAATAATAGTGTCGACAAGCACCAGGCCTGGTTGAGGGTTTACAATTTGATGAGATTGTCCACTTGTGTTGTCTGAGTTGGATCAGTGTACATGAAGTGATTTGCAAAACACAAACATGGAAACAATGCGAAAAAATGATGATTTGAATCGACGAACCGTTCACAATCTTCACAAATCTGTATTCCATGCAAATTAACGTGCACACAATATTCACAATAGAATATTCATGTTGTTTATTCTTATGTTTGCGTTTTACATGAAATGTCCTTTTCTATTCCAATGTCCTGATGGGACGACAAACTGTGTCTGTGTGAAACTTTTTTTTTTTTTTTTTTTTTCTGTTACATCTTGACAGCTTCTCTGAAGTTTGCAAACATTTGCCTCATGTTTTCCTCGAAGCCTCCAGTTCTCAGCCTCATAACGAGGTAAAGAAAATCCACAGCAACAAGTTGAGCCTAATAGGCAATTAGCTTTTCAATAAGCCCCCTATTCACTGTGATTACTCGACTACATTAGCCTGTGATTCTCAGAATGAAATGGCTGCGAGCGGGATGATCACAGCTGTGTATGAAAGTAATTAAAGTTGGGGTGAAGTCAAAAGTTTTGCAGAAGACATGACTGTACAAAAACTGAAACTCAGGAATAGATTTCTTTTTTTGTTTGTTTGTTTGTTTTTCTTGATCATAAACCAGCAAACATTTCTTTCCCGGGGTGTGTTAAGGTTAACACTTTATGTTGTTTGTACACAAGACTCGCTGACATGACGCTTCCTACTCTCATTTGGAAAGACTTCACGGTGTGTGCCTCTGCTTCTCCGTGTCCCTGGCCTCTCCTTGGCTCCATCTCTTCCTGTTTCCTTGCATCAGCTCCATTTTTGTCTCCGTGCGTACACGAGCTCCAGTCGCTCCCCCAGCTCGAGCCTGAGCCGGGGGGATCGATGAGCGACTGGGTCTTTTACTGTAATCGCTGACCCGTTCCCCAGCCACCACTTGGCCCCTGACCTTGTTTCCTCATAGCTTTGAGCACAGTGCTTTATTTCTGCAGAGATAGGTCTCAAAGGTCGCAACGATTCCAGCTCACTCGGGTCACAGCTCCTGAACCGACTCACACTCTAGAAGTTGTGACGGATTTCACGTCTATTATTATCGTGGGGTTTGACTTCTTGTTGGAATAACTGAGTCGAGCTAGCAGAATGCACACAGACTATATATCTGTAGGATTTAGGAGGATTTTGCTTTCCCCCCCGTTCGTTTTTTCTTCCCTCTTTTGACACTCTGTGTTTATGACAGATGTTCAATCTTGTCCTGACTGTTCTTGACGCGGCACTTTATATAACTGGGGACTTTCTTCTTTGAGAGTCTCAAGCAAAGGCTACATACCTGAAGCCGTTTTGTTAAATCACAACATAGGAGAGTCCAGATGACTGTCTCCATGGCAACCCTCTACCCTCGCTCATACAACGTGCTGCACTGCATACGATTGCCTGGTTTTCTGCTTCTACGGGCAACAGTTATACTACTTCAACATCTACTATTGATGACTGATTCAAATGACTAGAATTTGACACCACCCAGTGTTGGGTGAATAAACTGCTCTGCTTCTGCTTCATGAGTATTCATCAGGTGAAGGTTTTTTTTTTTTAAACCAAAGGTTGCCATTGAAACGTTTCATTGCTCCATAACATCTGATTGGACAGCTGACAGAATCTTCCAGCTAATTGCAGCATTGCGTTGTCAAATTAAGATTTACTGATGTCAAAGCTGCATGACAGCACCACTGATGCTGAATAACAACATTACTTGGGTTATAATGTGCCAATAGCAGGTTTTGCGCATAATGCGAGACGTTGATAGGGTCGTTATTTACAATAGCAGCCCTCTCCCTGAAAATTGGAATGCTTAATCTATCATCTCTGAATCATCCAAGCGGAGTGATTTACTTTTCAGCGACTGCAGCTCCTCTACAGTGAGCTGATAGCAATCATGTCAAATCCTGCCGGCTTTAGAGCTCATATTTGTGAAGACATGTTCCTACTGTCTGTAGCACTAATGCTATTTCCATGTGCGGGGAGTCATTGCATTACAGTGTGGAATGAAAAGCTCCATACCGATGTGCAGAAACATATGTTCAAATCTCTGGTGTATCCTCATGTCGGAATGAGGTGTGGGAGGTTTGTGTGCTGTATGTGTCTTTATTCTGACTTCAGAGCAGCAACATGTGAATTCTTTCAGCTGAATGTTGACACAGTGTTGGTCCCTGCGTGGATTTTTTTCTGTTCTGTTCTGTTCTCTTCCTCCATCCCCCTCCCACTGACCCAGGTCAGCTCATGAGCCTCTCACACCTGTTACTTGTTTGCTCATTATCTGCACACGCACCGTCCAGTTGTATGTGACATTTCACAATGCAGGTTTAGTAAAAAAAAAAACAAAACAAACAAACATGGGTTTGTTCATCCTGACATGAAGAACACGCCTGTTATATGCCCACGTTCCCCTTTGAGGGCAGGATATGTGTACATGTGATGAACCAGGAAGTGATGTCGGAGAGCCTTTGACTGATTTGAGAGTTAACAAACCCAGGGTTTTCACTAACCCTGGGGCTTTCAAGAAAGTGTTTTTAACCCTGAAAGGAAGAAAACTGCAGTTTCATCGTTGTTTTTTTTCCACATAAACTCAAACCAGATTCACTTTCATATATTTGAAGTTTTCAGTGTTACTGATCAAATGAATTCAAACGTGAAAATACATTTTAGACACTAGACATTTGGTTTAATCTCTGTCAGTTCATGTGAATAAGGAATTGAACACTCAGTTTTCCTCAATCAAGGTAAAAAAATCACCATTAATGCTTTTGTCTGCATCACATCCCATTAGTGTGTTACCTACGGTTTGATTTCTGACTTGTGTCTGTTTGTCCTTGTGCCTGACAACTTCATGCTACAGGACTTTGATCCAAACAGTATTTTGCATCTGTCGCCAGCCCCAAAGTGATCTCTGTTTTATTTTTGTCCAATTTTCATGAGTCGGGTTAATTCTCCTTCTGTGATCTGTGACAATATGAGCTGAGGGAGAACTCTTCATCCTCTTCATCCGAGGTCAAGTGTGCTTGACCTCGCAAGACGCTGACTTACCATGAAGTTTTGTTGTGTAATATTCAAACAGTAGAACGTCTAATATATCGCAACCTGAATAAAAACACATTTATCATGTTGGCATCAAACTAATTAAGTGAAACAACCTCATTTCAACACAGAAAAGTTCTCCGGAGGAGAATGAATGCCTGGATAGGTTTCAAACTATTCAAATACTATAAACACAATTTATGGTAAATCAAAGATGTGCTGTGATGCACGTAAGATGAATGTACCCTCTTTATGAAATTACCACAACAACTGTGACAACATATGGGAATGCATTCTTTGGAAAGTGACTGAGAGTGAAGACTTTTAGTTTCTGCAAAAGCAGATCACTGATCAAGTCACAGTGTTTTTTTCTTCATCTCATGTGTTCCAGGCTTCAAAGCAACATTAGATGACCAGTTACCTGAATAACAGCTTCATAATGTCTTATCATTCGGTTTGATCTTTCTTTTCACATCTTATCTTATTGTAAGTACATTATTTCAAACACTTTTACACTACTTCTGTATAGTTGCACACAATTTGTCGTACGGTGTCCGATGACAGTGAAGAATTCTGATTCTGAGATGTTAGCTCTTGTCTTTCTGCCTCCAATTTCATTGTAACTTTACCATCTGTGTGCGTTTATTGTTCTGTCTCTCCAAATGTGGCTTGGTGAGGAAAGTCTTGAGTCTGGCTTGTCTGATCTCCCTGAAACACTCTGATCCATTGAAATAGCGCAGTTAGCGTGCTCAGGAATCGATAACGCACCAGGAAGGTTTCGTTTCAACCTGCATCTGTTTGACTTTCAACAGGAATGTACAAAAAAAAAAAAGAAAAGTCGACAAAACATTCATACTGTAGCTTTGTTTTATCACATTGGTTGAAATGTGGAGAATCCAAACATTAGTTTGACCAGAGTATGCTGGTAACATAATGGATTCATTGATTCCGGTCTCATGGGAATCTTTTGTAGAACAAGATGGGCTTTGACCATTTAGGAGAGGGAGAACTACCAATCCGCTCTGTAAGACGCACGCCATGTGAGGGGGGGGGGGTTATTGACACATTGAATAGACTCACATGACCACACAGGTCGACCGATCAGATTGAACAGGTTCTCATCGTGACCCTTAGATCAGACGTGGGCATGTTTGTGATTATTTCAGCGTATTCGAAGCAGTATCCAGTATATTCTAGAGTCAAATGCACATCCAGGGCTGTTGTTTATATCTCACATATACCAGGAAACATTCAATTAATATCACCGCCAGTTGCTCTGAAACTTTCGTTGGCTTCATGCGCTCATCTCTGCACTCTTTAAATTAGCTCATCTCTCACGTTCTATTAGCAATTTTCTCTCGCCTCCTGCTATCCAACAACATTTGCCTCTCATAATTTGCTCGAGACAGTCATGCCGAGAGCAATCGACACAAGACAATAAGAGCGTCCTTGCTTTTTACAGGTCTCTTCTCAGCATAATAGAATAAGAAAACTGGAAGTTATTGGCGTGTTTTTAGTGTGGGAGGATTGTTAGTGTCTTAACTGTGACATTCAGGTGCGGCGGCTGGGTTTTGTCAGAGATACGTATCCCACTAAGTGATCAGCAGGCTGCTTGAGAGAGGAGGAGGTCTTCTGGAAACATCCACCATGATACTTAATTTTATGCAGCGCTGTTTCAAAGCACACGCCTACTGGAAGTTAAAAGAGGAGGACACGTTTGCATAGATTACTTATGATAACCAGACGACCGAATGCAATACGCTTAATGTGACAATATAATTACACGTGAATCAGACGTTGTTTGTGTGTTTGCTGATGTCTTAGAGTACTGTTCTCGTGTAAGAATAGCCTGAGAGGCACAAACACTCTTCATCTGAATAAGTGTTGTTATCGCCGGCCTTGGAGAGGGCTGCAGCGTTGCACAGGGCGTGTGCGTAAGGAGGCATAAATGTACAGCCTGAATATGCGAGCAGACAGCACACGAGACGGCTCAGCGTGTCCACTTGGAAGCGAATGAACCAGGAAATACCTCAGCATGCACACGTCAATGTTAAGTGGCTCACTTCAAAATGTAAACTTCCCGCTCGTGACTGTTGTTAGGAGATAAGGAGGATCGACTGCACCCTCTCTCAACACAGCCTGAGCTGTGACAAGTGGGTCTGCTGCTGCGTTGTACAACGGCAGACGGCATTTCATTAACGCGAACAAGCATTCTTGACTTTCCCCTGACATTGCCCAATTCTCTCGTCTGAGTCACGACGGCAATGCGATTGCGAGCATCGTGTGTGTTTAATGTCCCAGCAGTTAAGAGCGGTGTAAACAGACAGCCAATGCACCATCTGTTTCTTTATGTTCTACGGTTTGACCGTGTACCACATACCACCACCTATCAACTCATGCTCAGTGCAGGCAAAAGCCTCCGGAGGCGTCTGTGAACATCATGCGCTGAATCCAGACAGGTCTTAAATGTCTCATTTCATTCACAACCTGGCTCACCGGTTCATCCCTTATGTACTAATTGATTAGTGAAACAGCATGCAGTAAAGCCTCTTATTATGTCAGATCCCTTTCAGTCCATCCCTGAATTATTTACAATTTATGCGTGCAATGACCTGCGGTTTGAGAGTCAACCCTGGTCGACAGCGTTTCCCCCTACATCTGTACATTCCTCCCTCTGTCTCATCCCTCCGTCGTCGCGTCTTAATTTCAGTCACGGATCTATTGGATCACCTCACCCTCTGCAGCACCTAGTCTACTTGTTTAATCTATCATTTAAGAGCATTAGATAGAGAGTGGCCTATTAAGAAAGATCTACCCCGTCCAATCCTCTCTTTGGCAAGTGTGGTTTTTACAAGAGGGATAAAAGTCTGCTTTAATCGCCCATCCTTTCTGGAGGTACTAGGTTAAGTAGGTTGCCAATGATTTGGCATTTACGAGAGCAGAAACAGGAGACATTGAAAGCCTTCACTGGTGTGATTATTAAGGTTGGATTCCTTCAGGGTGAGGATGATTGCAGACAATGACGGAGCAGGGGAAAGACAACGTGGAAGTACGGTGAAAGAGGAGCCAAGTACTCTCACATTTCAAAGTGGATTTGCAGTTTACAAGCTCTGAGCTCTGTCGTTCATAAAAGTGTGAATGAGCTCAAGTTGTTGTCTGCGTGTGTGCGTACGCACGCCTGTAAGTAACATCTTTGTTGTGAACTCGGAGGAGCCCCAACAGCTCATATGTCTGGACCATGACAGACAGGTCCCAAGTGGTTCCAGTGCGCCCGGCGATCCCATCACATCAACGTGAAATGTTGATAGTGCAGGAATCGGGCCGTCAACGACTGTTTTGCAGGCCTCACTCCGTACAGGCAGCTCTGCTCATCGATTTTGAGCTTGGATTTTTAAGGGTTTGGATTTCCTAACGATTCACTTGTGGTTCTTTTCCTCTTTGTCCAGAAAGAGCGTCCCCTTGGGATGTTATTGTATGCTATAATCTGTTGGGTCTATCTCTTGCCACAGGAAGGCTGAGATACTCCTGAGCAATGTGAAATGCAGCACTTGTCCTACACAAAGCACCCGTTAGCCAACAGGCACAAACATCAGCGTTCAAGGAGACAGGGAAATATGGAAAAAAAGAATTCATGAGTCACGGCCATTCTGGATCTGGAAGATCACACAAGTTCTCCAATGACCTGCTGTATCTGCTGTACCCTGTGTGAGCTGTGACAAAGCAGTAACATGAATCACAGCGACCGTGCCTGAGAAGGCAGCTGTTATGCTTCAATACTGGCAGATATCATGTCCAATTTAAAAGAGAAATTACAGATAATTGACATAGACGCACAAGCCGGCCTGATAATTACGTCTGCGTCCTTTCATAAACACAAAGGGTGCCGAGTGGCAAGATAATGGCTGAGAACATCACAGCAACTGTTATCGTCATGTCGCCAGTCGATCATTCTGTAACGCACCGGTTTCAGGTGACAGGAGCATTGACTTTAAGCATGATAAAAAGAATGGCAGTATTTCATAATGAGTAATCAGTCCGTTGCACACAATTTCCAGAGAACTTCTTCAGGTTGACACGACCTCTGTTTGAGTTCAGATTTTTTTTTTCTTTTTTCCCCTTGTGTTATTAACTGAGCAAAAAGGAGCGTGATATAAGTCTGTCTGGTTTTCTAATAGCTCTGCCGCCACAGGGACACAGGTTTGTTCATTGGAAATCTTGAACAAAGCACAAGGTCTTTTGGCCCTGTCTGATTTGGGGGTGGGTAGAGTGGGATTGGCTATTATCTCGCAGGGGCTGCTGCAGAGGAGTGTTGGTAGGCTCCAGCTAGACCCCAGGTGCACTGTTGTACACAGAGGAAATTGAGCAAACAGGAGATAAGTGAGATGGAGGGATGTCTCTCTCCAGGGCAGCATCACGGAACCCTACCCTACTATTAGGTTTCCACTCCTCTTAGCTTCTCGCCTCTCCTCTCCTCCCCGCTCTGCACTCCTCTGCTATCTTAAACATCAGTCCAGAATACGTGTTTGGTGGTGATTCCGATCCCCGTTCCACACGTGACACTTCTACACATAACAACAAATGGCATCACAGAGATACTCAAGCTAATCAGAGGGACCACTAGCTATTACAGCGTGCAGCGTTTACTATAAACAAGAAATACTGACATGGGTAGAAGTGGGAGGGAGCGACAGCAATGGCAGGGAGGGCATTTACAGTCTGTGCAGCAGCTTGTGCTTCAACACCCTGAGGCGAGTGAATAAACAGACAAAGCTTAGAGACAATGATCCGTCAATGACTGTGTTGGCGGTACGGAAATGTGGCAGGCAGGCGTGTCAGAGAGCAAGATGAGCTGCATATGGTGGTGCGTATTGGAATCAACACACACACATAAATATGTTCAGTGTCTATATTCCAACCAGAGGATGACGGGTGAGTCAGGGATTGCCGCAGCTTTACGAGCCCGCTGGAGCAGAGTGGCAGTGGCAGGCGCCAGATGTGGATGGGTGTGGGGGCCTGGAGCGCCCGTCTACAACCATCCACCAAATACACTCTGTGTGTGTGTGTGTGTGTGTGTGTGTGTGTGTCTGTTTATTTGTCAGGAAGAAAATATTCAAGTGACGGGAGAGAGGACAGTTGGTGTTGGTGAGCTGTCAGTAAAGACTGGCCTACAGGAATAATAATAATAATAACAAGTTCATTTGCCAAATCTGCTGAAAGACCTTTAAATGGATAAACCAGATTTAATGGTAATTAAGTAAGAATAGAAAGCATTATATAGTTGGCTTTATTTAGTTTTATTTACATATTGCCCTCATTTCCAACATTTTCCGACTTTTTCCTGTGTTTTTTTGCATTGCGACATTTTAAAATGTGTCGCCATGTTGCATCACCTTTAACTGTCCCAGTAACAGAAAAAAAAAAAAAAATCTTCCCCCACTGGCTATATATTGAGTCTTTTTGCCAGGTTCCTTTCTTTTATCCTCATTAAATGTGATTTGAATAATAATGACCTGAGTCAGACACACAGTAACAAAAACATCCTCTGACTTTGACTCATTCTGTATTTAGGAAATGTTTACTGCACAATATTGACTTTGTAGTCGGACATTTAATTTCTAATTGGTGCTTTATAATGTCATAATTCTTACATAATTCTCTACTCACTCCTGTCAGCTGTGCTGTTGTCCTTGTCTATTATGGATCTTTTCCACATAGCATGCAGTCAGACCAAGTATCTGAATATTATATTTTTGCACGGTGCCATAAGTATCGGTTCAGTCAGAAATGTTCTCATTACTTGTAGTTTGAGTGTGTGTTTTGGATGGTTACATATCATGATGTCCATCCAAATTTACCCATATTTCCAAACCCTTCTTACATCACCCACAATCACCTTCCTGGCCTCCTCTTTGCAGCTGAACAGGAGGAGACGGAGCACATCGAAGCTCATGCAGTTGCCTCTCATACCGTTTCTGTCAGTTTCTCAGTCTTTATGTCTCTGTCTGCACAGCCGCGCTCTCAGGATTTATTAACTCCTGGAAGTTGTTACACCCATATTACACTGGATCAATCTTCATTAGTCATTGGTTAGTGTCGGCTCAGGCAGAGGACAAAAGAGGCCTCTGTCACCAGTGCAGATATCTCAGGCCAGTAGATTCTCACAGGAGGTGACCTTTGCTGTAGTCGGTAGAGCTTTGGAGTGATTGAAGAGACACTAAACCCTGATATATCAAGTGCTTCAAGCTAAAACTTTGGGTGGATTTTTCAGTTGCCCTTTTTGTCCAAAACAATTGGACGCCTCCACATTCGATTTATTTTCAGTGTATTACAGGTGCGGATGAGCACGTTACAACCTGATTGGTATTTATATATATGTATATATGTCAATATAATGTCAGTTCTCAAAAGTGAGGCAAAATGCGCATGAACGCCTACTAGGATAGCTCGATTCACAAGTTGCTGAGATGAGAAGACATTTCAACATGACTTACTATTCATCCAATACACACCTCTGTGTACCCACCACATTTCGACCCAAACTGACGCCCATGCCGACGCACAGCATCTATGCATTTATGGGTGAGCAGTGAACATGTGCTCATATCCACAGACTCGTCGTGGTGAAGTCAAACTTTAGTGTCTGGTTCTATCTTATCAAGTACTTAGGTCAAATAGAGGATAAGGTTCAACGCTGGAGGGACGAGCAGCGTGAGAGACAAAGAAGCTATTGAGTGAACTGCTTATTTTCTTTTCATTTGGATCCTGGAGGTGATTTCTCTGCCCTGAGTGGTGCTGTGGTAATGAATAAATGAAACCACCATAGTGAATCTGTTTTGCACACATTACTGTGAGGCCTTGTCATATTTTAATGAGTTTAAAGACAGAAGACAAATTCTCTGAACTTTCTGCTGATAATGGACCTTTTACTACAGCGAATGAAGCATTATCTTATTTTCCGTCTGCAAAAGCTGATATTTTGTGAGGTGTCACCACCAATCTGCTGCAGTTTTCACAGCTCAGAGAGGAGCTGGTGTGAATGCTGAAACAGTTTCCCTGGGACAGCATTTGTTCATGAATAGTGTTTACTGACTTGATCCCTCAGCCCTCACATGTGGCTGAAATGTGTGCCGAGATGGGGGATTAAAAAAAAAAAAAATCCAGACAGTGAAAAGTCCAGTTATAGGGAACGGAAAGGAGCCGGGAGAAGCAGAGTGCCGAGTATCAAAATACAATTTATGAATCATTAAGAGAGGAGGGGGCATTCATATTTCATAGCCCGGAGACCACCAACAAGTGTTGGAGTAGATTCTGTAGCAGCAGCATTCAAACATGCACGCATACCACAGTCATCACATAAACGCAAACATGCTCGCACAACATCGGCCTCTCTCCTGAACGTTCACCTCCGTCCTCCGTGTTTGTTACCTCTGTCGACCTCTGGTGTCTTCATACGGCTCCAGACCTTCACAAGGTCGCCTTTTCTAATCACCCTCTGAAAGCCTGCAAGGTGTGTGTGCATTCACTTCTATGTCTCCTTATAGGTGTGTGTGTGTGTGTGTGTGTGTGTGTGTGTGTGTTCATATGAGTATTTGCTGGTGCGCGTGAGACGTGTTCTCATTTGCGTTTGAGCACAAAAGCATGTTTTCTCCCCTCACACACTGGGTATTGTACGTTAAGATCAAAGCCATAAAACCCTGTGGGCTTGATACACTCCAGCAGAGCTGTTGCAGCAGTGAAGGCGCACCATAGTAATTGTGCTGATACTGTATCCTGGCATTAAAAAAAAAAAAAAAAAAAAGTTGAGTAGTAGTGCTCTTTTGGCACAATGGGGGATCACAGAATATTCTCATTGTTCTGCGGTGTGTGTGTGTGTGTGTGTGTGTGTGTGTGTGTGTGATGACAGAATATGGGAGATGCAGCAGAAGAGGTTGTGGAGACGAAAGGATCTTTGTTCAGTTCTACGTCTCACCTTTCATCCTCTCCTGAAACATCCCCCTGGGTAGCGAGGACACTGGGATTTTCCACGGGGGTTGGTGGGTCTTTGTTGAAAATGTTTTTCCTGTGTGCCAGTGTAAAAACCAAAGGTATGAATAAAATAAAACAAGCCTGGCGTATATGTTCTGAAGCAAATCGAAAGGCCAAACAGAACGTACAAGGGGCCTCAAAGGTATTTTTGATTTCATATGGAAAATGTGAATGTGTTTTTTTTTTTCTCCACGCCATATTTTTCTTGGAGCTTCTTTCTATCATTTAGATAGAAAGGCTGTTTTGTGCTTTACTGAAAGGCTTCAGAGGACGTAGGGCTTGTCAGGTTTCAACGAAGGCACAGGAAGTTCAGCAGAAGCGACTAGATGAGAACTGTCCTCCTGGTGAAAGCTGGTGTTAGAACAAAGTGAGGTGGGAGAGGCGAGCGACATTGTAGGTGTCATGTATGGAGAGATAAAGGACAGAGCTCTCATCTCACTGGGGAGGTTCTGTGGCTGATAGCAGGAAATACAAATCACAAGATGGGGTCATCTCTGCTGCTCCCGTGATTACTGGTTCTGTTTCTGAGCTGAATGCTGGAGTGAACACTTCATGAGTCTCTTTGGGAGGAGGGGTATAAAATAAGGGATAGAGCTCAAAATCCATCTCTCAATCTCTCTCTCTCTCTCTCTCTCTCTCTCTCTCTCTTTTCTCCCCCTGACTTAAGCAAGGCAGCCTGATGAATTATGGAGGGAACGGTGACCTTTGCAGTGTGAGTTCAGACCTTCTCTGGCTTCTGTCTGATCTCATGAGCACGTTTGATCCAACCCACATCGGAGCGCTAGAGACCCACAGACATATATAACGCCCCCGATGAACTTTGCGATACACAATTGGATACTCTAATCTGGAAAATTTGATTTAGCACAAAGAACAAAGACAAAAACTTCCAGTACTATTACAGAAAATGTACTTGTCCTGCCGTTCTAGTTGGATACGACGAGGAACAAAAGTGGCATATCACAACTTTGCATTTCAAGCTGAGGTATTATTACATCTTTGCAGAGGTGCAATGCAGCCGGTTGCTTCTGCTCACATTCTAAATTTTCCTACTTTGTGTAATTTTTAAATTAAAAACAACTGTGTGTGTGTGTGTGTGTGTGTGTGTGTTTTTTCTTGTTTTTTCTACATTTTCTGTGATTTTTTTTCCCACTCTGTAACTGCTCTGTTCATTTCTTTCTTGGCTCACAAGTGTTTACCGCACATCTCCAACAAGTCATGCATGCAGTGTTCAATCCTTCAAGTGTCTTGTCTTCTGACTTTCTTGACTCAGATTGTGTTTAGTCATCATTTTCCATGATTTTTGTTCTTCTACCATGCAGAAATAACCTACACCTTTTTTTTTTTGTAGCAATATCGACTATATTCATGTTATTGTTTTATTTTGGCGATGTCTGTGTCTGATTTCCTGTCTGACTTAATCTCAGTCAGCAGAAACAGGAATTATCTGTGAAGCAGCACAACGAGCTCCTGGGACACTTCTGAGACATGAGCGTTGTCTAGACGGTCCACCAATAGGCAGATTCTGGGATATCACTTGTCTACTTGCATCACTTGTCTTTTACTTTCACAAACCACAGCGTTTGTTCACAGGTGTCAATGTCTCTTAACTAGACGGAGGAATGAACCCACCGGATTTAAATACAACCAAGGATGAGATTTGACAACAATTTTCAGCTCAGGTATTTACCTGACCTGCGTCTGCACTCGGGGTCATGCAACTCCAGTTTTTGCAGACTATAACATCTACCTGTCTCCATTCTTTCACTTCAGTAAAACTGAAATAACATGCCTGCACTTCAGAGGAAAGAAAAACGGTGGTAGGAGAAGTGACAAAACAAAGGTTGGAGACTGAGCGAGAGTCTCATGTCGCTCGGAATGCCCAAGGCGTGGTGTGTGTGTGTGTGTGTGTGTATATACACACATAAACGGTTTAAGGTACTTTGCGTACTCTCCAAACACGTTGAAACAAATGTTAAAATCATTCGTTTTGCTGGTTTTGCTCATCAAATGTCCAATTGTTTTTGACGCCGTTGCTGAAAGCTGCACTTGTTACTGCTTGTTTACTGTTGCCAATGTAACAGGTTGCGCTGTGGTTGCCCACCTGTGTTACCGTGGGACATGAGGGGAAGCTCCGGCTCTGTAGGACAGAAACTGTGTTTATGACCAGTTCACTGAGAACAGTCCAAACTCATTTGGACGTTTCTCCTGTTTGACGGCGTTTACTCAAGCCGGTAAATTGCCGAGCTCATGGTCTGCACTGGATCGTGCTGCATGTTTGACACTACCTGAAGTATCTAGAGTCTTCAGAATGTTACCAACCTTGAAAAAAAGGGACTGATGAGTCATTTCACCCCTCTCCTCTCCATTTTAAACACAAAGAGGGAAACTAAAGAGCCTGTCTGCCCCCTGTGTTACTTTTCTTGCCACATTGTTATGAAGAGCAGTGAAAGAAGTGAGATGCAGACAAATCAGTGTGAGCGACTTTGGGTAAAACAGCTAAAACCATCTACATCTACAACCTTCTATTGTAAACATAGACGTAACACACACCGTTCACAATCGGGACTGAAAACAGAACGTTCCTGACGACATGACTGACAATTTACTATCGTTGACGCGGTTGAGCCCCATGAGCTGTGTAATCCTTCGTAACAGGGAAATGGGTTCATGGGGAATGATAGCTGTCGGATTTCACTGTCCACGGAATCCGCCGGCCGCTGAGCATCGCTCTCACAGGAAACCCTCATTGCCACTGACAAACATCATCTGTAATTGTAGTTGCAGGTGTCTGCACACAGGGAGTGTGTGCAGTGACATTCATCTGCGCAGCCGTCACACCGGAGAAACACACTGTTTCCCAGCTCTGCAATGAAGAGTGACAACCGCACAGGTTCAGCTGAGAGATGAGCTGAAACAAAAGATTTATTACATACAAACAGATCGTCTTTAAATGCCACAAATAAAAGGTTGTGATTAAGAGGCTTTCTCCAGAGTGCGCTGGCAATTTATCTACACTTGCTGGAAAAATCAGGCAGTTTGAACTGACATAGGGTTTTTTGTTTTTGTGCTAATAATCAATTCTCCGGCTCTTGCCTTTTCTGCTCCATTCAACACTGCTCCATGCGCTTCCGCTCAGTTCCTGCTTCGTCTCTCCGCTTCTGGAGTTAAGATTCTAGACACAATTTGTGCAGCCTATTAAGGGCTGATGAATTGGGTTTAGACCAGTGGACTGTGTGAGAGGAGGGCTGAGCACACAAGCTGAGAAGCTCCACCACGCCATTTACTTTTGCAGTTCTCTACTCGATTGCCTGGTGGAGGTGGAAATGCTGCAGTTGTACTTGTCACCGGGCAATAATTCACGAAACAACGGGAAAACAAAACATTACATATATTCTTCAGTTGCCATCTGACTCCTGATTCTGCAGAGACAACTGCACTACAATTGCAGTGCTGATGTTGCATGTCGCCATATTGTGATCTCAGTAATACAAAACAGTGTTGCAGCTCTGCCATTGAATTCTTGTTTTTCTTTCAATAGGCTGGCCAGATGCTGATGTTACATATCTGGTTCCACCTGTGCGTCTACAATCAGGGTCCTGTGATTGTGTCTTTGGGTAGTTCTGTGGAATAAACAAAGCAGCGTTATGAGGGCGTTCTCATCACGGCGGTAGAGTCGGGGTTCTAAGTAAAGAGGGCTTTTGTGAACACAGTTGGCTCTGGTCTTCGACACATACAGCAGCTCATTACCATAGTCCGGAGCTCGAGGCTGCACCGACGAACAGCAGCACAATAGAAACTTGGCTGTCTAACGCGTTGTGTTGTGAGGGGCCTGTGTTGTTCCCAAAAGGCACTTTCATGTCATCAGTGTGGTCCTAAATGACAGGATCCCGATCACAAAACCCAACAGAAGGATGCGCTTAAATGGGAAACCGATGATGAGTAAGAGTTCACTTCTAAATGATACAATATAGTTTAATATTTAATCATTTGAGCGTATCTGAATTCAGTTAAGCACTACGGTCATTTAATGGGTTGCACCTGCTGGAATATGTATATCCAACAAGTGTAAGTTTACTTGTCCTCAGTACCAAGTATTGAATGAAATAGTGGTGGACGTGGCAGAGGATGATAAGTATGCAGAGTAATAACTGCTGTTAAGTGTCAGCCGCTGCATTTCGACATGACAAGTCATATAATCATCTTAGATATAATTCAGACATCTTCTTTTAGACGTTCCAAGGAGATCTGTATGTGTGGGTTTGTGACCAGAATAGAAAAGACACACACACACACACACACACACACACACTGACGTACGTCAGATCACTGATACTTATAGACAGTGAAGGCTGAAACCAGCACACACGCAGACTACGGAAGCCAGCGAGTATTTTATTTTTATTTTCTGTGATGTTAGAGATTGACCTGAAATAATGTAAAGAGGATTGGAGTCGTGCTGCAGAGTTCATTCAGGGCTCTGCTTGTTTGAAATGAGTCCGTACTGACAATGGACTTGTGAGCTTCATCTATGGAAGCAAATCTGTGCCACCGGAAGTTTTTAATGAGGCTGAAAACCTCAAAAAAAATTACAACCTCAAAATTACAACCTCAAAAAACAGCAGAGCAAATCTGTGCCATCAGGAAATGCAATGGATCATCGGCACTCGATCCAGCCAATCACGCTCGTCGAATGGATTCCGTGGCAGGTAACATGGCGAACACATCGGTGAGTGCATCTACCTTCTGTAACTTTGTTTTTTCATAGTTTCAGTCACAGGTGATACCTGATTCACAGGGTTCATTGGAGAATGTGTGTCTAGCTGTTTTTGAGGTGGAAACTGGTCGTTACAGCTCTGCGAGCATGACGATACGTCTGTGATGTGTAGCAGTGTGTAGCGTAATAAGTTGTCCAGCAGATAATTTCAATATGTTATTTAAACGTAGGATAGTTTGTCCTGCCGGCCATTCCAGACTGAAGTCTCTGCTTTTCAACGAAAAAACAAATAAGTCATTATATTGAGCCAGTGCGGAGATACACGATGTTATGTAGCCTGTCCGCCAGCATCCTATACGAGACGGCCGACTTGGAGCCAATGGAGAGGGCGAGTGACGTCATCGTCAGAAATTAAAACGTGTAATATCTCACAAACCGAAGCTGCACAAATCAACACAATCGGATTTGGGTGACTTCAGGCTGCAGTATCAACGTAGCCTTGTGTGCAGCTCACTGCTAACGCGGTGCAGCAGATTCTTACGTACTATTAAGTACTATTCAAACAGGGTGATGAATGCATCCAAAAACAATATGCATACCTGCTTGCAAATAACTATTTGTGAGAAATAAACAAAGAGCAGTATTAAGGGAGGAAAATGAATAAGTGTGATTTTGTTATTTATTTTTAGATAAATGTCGTTTTTCTCCATTCTAGAATATGCTGAATCACATTTTGCAGAGACTTCTTGGAGTTCACATGTATCCAGGAACTCGTTCTTTTGAATTCTCTGTCTTGAGTTCACCTGCGATCAACATCAGAGAAGCGCATAAGAATATTCTGTTAAAGTTAAATATACTGTGCTCAAATGTGGGCGCACAACACAACAAAGAATGAACACGCAACAAGTTAGAGGATGGAGTGGGAATTCTAAATGTTTCATAAGTCAGCTGCCTTCAAAGACAATTAAGAAGGTCGGATTGTTAAAATATTTATTGAGTTTGATGTGATCAGTGTGTGGAGCACGCTGCTGGAGGCATATTAATTTGTCCACTTACACACCACTGATTTAGTGAGATTTAGGAGCCAATGGGAACTTAATAAGATACTTATTTTGATAGGCCCACTGATTATCCTGCTATTTGTCTTACAACACTTAAGCACAGAGGACGGTTTTCATTCAAACCTCGGCTGAAACATCTGCTCTGAGCGTCAGTGTGCGTTCACATGTGTGATACAGAACCAGTGTGTAAGAGTGTGTTTGTATTGGTCGGCGGTCTAGTGATTAACTGGAGCTGGATTATTACAGCAGCCTGTTATAAATGCTCAATTTCAAAACTTGACCCAGCAGAGCTGTCAGCCCCAGCGCAGCCATCATCCTAATATCTCTCGCACCGCGGATTATTTTCTGTGTCTGTTGAACTGGGTGAAATGTGTAATCTCCTATCGGAGAAGTGGGATGGAGAGAAGGAGGAACAGAGGGATACTTGTCATTAATGTCCATGCTTTAAAAGAAAGGGATTTGCAAGTATGATGAGTTACAAGGCCGGATGTGATTGTGAATATGTCTCCATGAACAGAAGCCGGGGGAGGGGGAGCAAATCACAGTGAAATAGTAAGTTTGTGAAAAAAGAGGTTTGTGTATCAGTCGAAGACCAACATGACCGTGTACAGGAGAACGTTTCAGGGTCACGAGGGTTTCAGACATATCATGGGATAATCATGGGTGTATTTTATTTCCAGTGGCTGCTGCTCTTGTCGACCTTTTAGATCATAAAATGTGTCGGTTTAGTCATTCATTAATGTTCCCTCCAGTCCCCTTGTTGACAGTGTTTTTTTCTATTTACAGTGTATGATACTGTCTGTGCAAATGGAACACACGACGCCTGCAGTGGGTCTCTCAAAACTCGTATGGCGTATGTTTCAAAAACGCTGTCAATCAAAAGGGGGTTCAGCCTTTAGGTCGTCCCTCCAATCATCATGCATCAGGAGAGCGTCTTGACCTGCCCACTGCTCCATTCACTCCCACAGACGATGAACTCCCTTGGCGATTTTACTGCTTTAATCCAGTGATCATCAGGCTTTGATGCTCTGAAAAAGACCTTTCTGTACCGTCCCATTGAGGAACATTGACGGTTTTGATGCAGCGTCCAGCTACAGGAATGCAGGAGAAAAATAAACAGTCTGCAAATGGTTGATTCTGGACTAGCCATAGAGTTAAATGCTTTCTGGTGCACATTTATGAAACAAGATTAAACAGACAGTACAGTACATGTGTGAACATGTATTTTATGACATTTTAGCTGACGCAGAGCTTGCAGTAACAACGGACGCCTCATTGATAGCGTGTACACCTCCCTTGATGGACACAGTCACCACCGCCACCTGCCTCCTTATGGAGAGTTTCTTTCTGCACATTCACCAAAGTCAAATGTGTCTTTAATCATAAATATACAAATAAAATATACAAATGTACAGATATACAGACTGGAATCTGTGTGAAACTGCTGATTATGGGCTGGCGGCTCAATCAAAACCATGGTAATGCGATAGAAGAAAAGACGGTACACTTTTAAAAAGTTCCTCAATATACAGAGACTATTTTCAAAGGTAAAACTGTAAAACGGCTCCTGGCCCGTCATGACAGCACTTCCCCCATCAAACGCGCTCCGTCTGTGTGGCTGCGCTTCAGCAACGGCACAGCAGCAAGCTGGTTGGTTGGCTGGCTCAGAGTCACAGCTCCTTCCTTTACGCACACGCATACGGCCATTCCTCGCACGCGCGCAGGGTGGCAACAGCATCTTACTGGGAACAAGGTGACGAGTAAAGGTGATCGATGGTCGTCTGGGCACTGGACAGGTAGACGTTGTGACACTGAACTGCCACATTTTCTCACTGTTCAAACACAGATCCGCCTCCTCCAACTTGCAGCCAGGCCCGAACACAACTCGCACCTCCGCCGACACAGGAAACATGAATGTGATTGTTTTCACTCTCGCATTCAGCCACAAAGCACAGACACAACCGCCGCATCTGTCTGACAGAAAGAGATTAGCAAGATTAGCAAGTCATTACCTTTTGGTTCTGACATGTTTTACACTGTTAAACCACCAATTTATGCCTGAAGTGTTGATTTGTATCCCTCGGACCTACTGTAAACGAGGCACATTCCTCTTTTAAGACCACATAATCCCCTTTTCCTCATGAAAAAGAATATGAGGCAGCTTTTTACTGCCACTATCCACGTGCGAGGCACCAATTACGAGCACCCTTGCAGCGAGAGCTGTGACTCTGCAAGGGGACTTATGAGATTTGTACTCATTCCTCTTCCAATTCACCTCAGGATGAGATGAGGGTGTGTTCAAGAAAGCTTGTAAGACCTTACAAAGGGCTCATATTCACCTTCTAATATGACCAATAACATTGTACATCACACCTCTGGTGAGAGCGAGACAGAGCCCCCCCCCCTCTCTAGCGCTGGTGTTGGATAACACTGTTTAGACACGACTGAGGAGCTTTTATCTCCTCAGGCTCCAGAAAATCTCCCCTCATTGATTTATTGTCCAAGTGGCATTCAGGTTAATTACAGTTGTCCTTTCCCATTCTGTCCACACACCTGAAGCAATGACACATTTGTCTTTTGTTTACACATAAATGCCCAGTATTCCCACAACTAATGGGAAATGGGGAACTAATTTGGGAATTCTGCTTTATCCAAAACTATATTGAACCATCAGCAAATTTAGAACACAGAATTATTCAATCAAGCAATTACATTTAATTAAATTATAAAAAAAACAATAATTATATGCATTATAGTATAATTATCAATAATTACACACGAGAGGGCAAAGGCTTTGTAAATATTACAGTAAATCAGATCAGTGTGTTGTATATTAAGGCACTTTACAATCAAGTGTGAAATCAGTAATATTGAGGGAAAACAAGAAATGATTTATTTTTTGTGATCTGGACTGAGTGGACTGTTCACTTTTCCTTCTGCAGAGCCCAACCCACCTCGTACTGCACGAACGGTTGCACAGACATAAGCTCTATATATTGTGGCAGTGTGGAAGCTACAGAGAGTAACCTGTCAGAAAGAGATATTCTCCAAGTCCTGCTCCTACTTCCCTTACTGCCCCTAATAAGGCTCGTTCAGATCTTCTTTAGCACTCTGCACACACGCACACGCCCCATCTTTACTGGCAAAGTATTCCTTTATTCCTGTACCCCGTGGTGTATACCGTCTGTTGTATTACATCTGTTATAATGCATTCATCAAATAGTCGCAGCACTTTGAATATGCACCCCCCTGGAGCCTGTCCCAGTTGCAGCTGAGGGTGACATTTCTCATTTTCTCTTGAGCCGGGACAAAACCGAGACGGTGTCTGCCCTCTAATGTGACTCATTCAAAATTCTAACGACGTCAAAGCAGCAGCAGCATGCTGTGACGCCTGTCCCTGTTTGAAGAACTCTGACGGGAGGGCACACGTCTCTTCTACGTCCCAACAACACTCGCACCTAAGCCACGTGACGCTTTGTCATAGAAAGAAAGTTCTACATCATGCTTAAAAACAGAACAAAACAAAAAGAGCATGTCCGTCCTGCAGTGAGACAGCAGATGTGGACGGTGACATAGATTGTGAATGACTAATACTGGCGGTGGTGGCTAATGTTGGTGCTGAGACTGAGCCAGCCTTATCGCTCTGTGCCAGCTCTCTTTCTACGTGCAGATTGAGGTGCTCTCTGCGGAATGCATGTGTCTATAATCAACCACTGATACTTTCATTGCACCTCACCTGAGAAGTGGAAAAAGTGTGTATTAAAAACTATATTAGGAAGTAAGTGACGCTCAGGTAGGTCGCCTCCTCTCCTCACACTCATACAATATCTGAATCTGCAGAGAGACAAAACTAAAAGCCTCTGTTCTGACAAGAGCGTTGGCTCAGGTCTGAGTAGACTTTTCAAGTCACACACACACACACACACACACACTCAGAACTCAGGCGACTGCAGCGTCCCACTCCTTTTTAAAGCAAAGAGATGACACCATTTGCAAAAGGATTTCACCCAAATACCCTACAAACGCAAAAGCTGAGTTTGGTTTGCCTTTTATGAGGAAGCTCACAGTCCTTGATGTGGATTTATCTCCACAAGGACGGAAAATATTTTTGATAAAAGATTAGGAGAGGGATCCAATGTTCCAACACTGGTTCGCATGCATATGTGCCACTCATGCCTGTGAGACAGTGGAAGTCCACAAGGATGGGAGGAAGATGTTTGATCAAAGATGACATGTGGAAAGGTGTTTTCTTCTCACATCCAGTCTTATTTTGTAAACGTGTATGCTCACCTCATATTCTTACCAACGGCCTGAGGGAAAAGGTCCAACCGTTGCTCTGAAATGTGAGATGAGGAAGACAAAATCCTACTTGGCCTGTCTGAATGCAAGCAACTAAAATAAAAACAGTTGCAGCCCATTTTTCAGATAATACTTAAACGATGTTTGTTTCCAGTTTCAATCATTTTTGGGTTTTTTTTTCCTCCACTAATGTGCCCATAGTGCTCATGGACATGCACATAAAGATCAGACACATTCATTCATTCATCACTTATCACAGATGTGGAAAATAAATGCTTGAAACTGGGACAACAATTCTTTGTCCATGACCACGCTTGGCCTCATATCACTATGTCGCGCAACTGAAAATGTCCTAAATAATCAATATAATCTATTGAAGGAGATGGTATTGTTGTAGTTTCTTAACAGGGGGAGGGGGGTAAATA
>CAAKHB010005794.1:91425-126238 GCA_901007665.1 Aeoliscus strigatus | reverse complement strand
AGTCCAACCGTTGCTCTGAAATGTGAGATGAGGAAGACAAAATCCTACTTGGCCTGTCTGAATGCAAGCAACTAAAATAAAAAGAGTTGCAGCCCATTTTTCAGATAATACTTAAACGATGTTTGTTTCCAGTTACAACAATTCTTGTCCATGAACACGCTTGGCCTCATATCACTATGTCGCGCAACTGAAAATGTCCTAAATAATCAATATAATCTATTGAAGGAGATGGTATTGTTGTAGTTTCTTAACAGGGGGAGGGGGGTAAATAAACATCAAGTCTAACTGTTACATGTTACATCAGTAACACAACAACAATAGGCAAATGTGATATAGTATGAGGCAGAAAAGACAAGAAGACACAGAGCTCTTTGGGGTCATTAGGCAACGGACAGGTGCCACCTCATCCCTCATCCCCTCTCTCTGTCCTGGCCCACAGGCACAGAGCTGGAAGGTGTGGGGGCATTGAGACATGCTCAGTGAACCTGACATGTGCTGGAGAAACTGTGGCAAATGAAGATACATTGCAGCGCCGGTGGACACTAATTGTCCTCCTACGTTTTCAACAGTCTGTCAACATTCTGGCTCGCTGCAGTAAAAGTGACATAAAACATGGTGGCTGACTCTGACTCTTACTATCAAAATATCCTATCTATTTTTCCAGCTACTTGCTTGAATCCATCTCATGTCTTGTTCTGATGAACCCAGCTTTCATTATTAGACTGTCTGCTGTCAGATGCGACTGTGAGAAGACCGTATGTTGCGGCCTCAGCACAGCAGGACAACAGATTCACCCAAGCAGATCAGACAAGACAAATAGACCTGAGCTAATGCTGACAGAGCACCTCGGGTGGAAAATTTAGAGAGACTTTCCATCATTCATTTGACAAGTGGAGATGTGTACGACCAAGAGGGTTTGTGTTTCTATAATTCCAAACTCAATAATCCATTTTTGAGCCCTCAGGGTCAAATTGATGATTCAATGGACCAAACTGAGACAGCAAGTCACCTTGGAAACAAACTGAATATATGCATCTCAAATTTCATGTTATATAAAAAAAAAAAAAAAACAAACCTGGATCATCGACGGTCCAGATCCAACACTTCTAGGTGTTGGTGAGAGGTGTGAACATTTGTAACTTTACATATTTCAGAGACTAAATTATGGATCTACATTAGGTTTGGGTCTGTTGTCTGTTTACATCTGCAGACTCTCATATAGTCCATTCAACTGTGTGCATTAAGATAAATAGAGTGAAATGAGTAATATGGTGAAGAGAACATAATTCCACTGACACAAGGTAAACGAGGTGCTGGGGCAAAGTAGTCCTCGGCAAGCCGAGCACTCGATGATTAACATCTGTCCCCTGTAGTGGTTTTAAATGATGGCACCAAGTTGCACTATTGCATCACAATTACCTGGCGGAATGTCTCTTTGGTGCATTAGCATAAGGAAGCTATTTCACTTCAAAAGGACGCTTCTGAGGAGCTAGAGGGGCATGGAGGTGATGGAGAAGCTGCATAAGATATCCTATGAATAAAGCTGGTAATGATCTATGACACACAAGCCTCCTGCTGCTCTGTTTGGTATGAATGTGCTGCAAGGGTTGGGGAAAAATAAAATCCAGCGGAAAAAAAAAATATGCATAGATCTATTTTAAATAGATAGCTGGGGAAAATAAGATTAACTGTGAGACAGACGGTATGTCTCAAACTCCAGCTCCAACGATAACTTGTCGGAGCACTTTGCTCTGTGTCGCATGCCTTCATGAGGAATAGTCACGGGCATGTGACACCTAAATAGTACCTGCTTTATCTTCCTGACACAAATCAGCTTTGGTGTCGACCGCAAACCAGTTGGAACGTTTCTATAGTATGAACGAACAAAGGACACATTTCCATTCCATTGCCGTCCCTCCGTCGACCTCTTCCATTCTTCTCCAAAACAAACTGCCAGTGGCTCTAATAACGTCACCTCGTTCATTGCTCCGATTGGTCGAACCACTGTCCAGTTATGTGCCACAGTCTTTGGATATGCATCTGTTGGTGCCGCCACATGCTGGGAAGGTTTATAGTTGCCAGGACTTACATCTTTCTGGAAGTGGGTCTAGTCCTCCAGGCTCGTAAAAAGGTCCGGCAGATTCCAGTACCAGTATGTGTCCCTACCCCGGGACCTGTGACAAACGATTCTCTAACAACATAAAAGTAGATCAACGGAAAATTGACACACAATCACACCCGTGATTTGAAGAAATAGTAACATGGAGTCAGAAATATTTAAATACCAAAGTGGCTATTCATAAAAAAATGATTTTTCTAGGTCAAGTATGTTCAGGCGGAGGATGAGGAGACGGCACCAGTCTGCTGTTGTGAACTGGAAGCCATTAGTCACTTAACACTTCAGTCCTCACCTCTGATCACAAGCTTTGACTGAAATATCGTTCATACGGTATAAGCGATTTCTCTTTTTCTCCATTAGATATATCTTCAGACGGAGAACAACAAGGATGTCATATGGTCTGGTGACGCTTTGAGGAACGGGAAAACATGGACAGAGGGACGTCTGGACAACTGGACTCTGCTGGACAGATGGATGGACAGATAGGTGAGAATTTTGCAAAATGTATTCGCCACACTTCTGGTCTATTTGCCAGTTTTAACACATCAGTGGAGCTCACCTCTGAGTGAATATCTGATTATGTGTGAAGAAAAAAGTAAAGAAATGGTACACAGGCAAAGAAAAGTGCCAGTTCAACCCCTACTCCTCCCGCCCCTTTCCGGCCATAAAACGCAGTGTAATAGGATTCCTAAGCTTTTCCAGTGACTGCTTCCACTATCACACAGACATTTAAGTGCACTAATCCATGACAAATTGTCTCATCTGATCCATGACAAATCGTCTGAAGGGCCGATAGAGAAGGGCAGAGGGAGGGAGGGGGGGAAGGAGGAGAGAAAGTGCCGCTTGGCACCTGAATGATCAGGCAGTTATGGCCTGGTTTTGCCGACAAAGGTTGCTTTCATTACCAGGGAGGTCATGTTGTCTGACGGAGAGCGAGAGAACACTGAGGTGTGATGAGTTCCTCACGAAACCCAAAGTTTTCAAAGCAATTATAATCCCACGTGGAGGTGGATAATAGGGTTTGACTTTCTGCCGTTTTAACAGACACTCACACAAGTGAAAATGAAGGCACGTGGTTGCTGGTAAGTTCTGTGGCCACTCTGCGGTCGTTACCCTCATCACAGTGTCCGAGGCGCGCTTTGTTGGACATGATAGACGTCCGTGGCAAAAAGCCACAAACGAGAAGACACAAGGCAGCCAGTCCACGCCTCCACGTGCTATATCGTTTCTGTGTTTGCGTCACGTATAAAACACCGCCATGGCAGCTCTGACGTCCCCAGTCACATCGAGGAGGCACTGAAGTGTAATGGAAAACAATGTGTCTGGAACCGAGTAGAGTCGGGACGAGTCAGGCTGGAACCGTGCAGTGGAAAAGCGGCACAACTAGTGATTTGACTTTCCGTCGGTGAGTTAAATGTGCTGGTCGGATCAATTCTTATTCATCCGCTGTACAAAAATATGATCACCACATTATCTGTTCAAGTAATGTGATTTCATGGAATTTTATTTAGCCATCCGTTCCCACACTAATTATCCCCCACAGTTTAATGAGGATGTAAATAAGCTGACTTAATGGCACAACACAAACACAGAGCTTATGCGGAAAGACGTTCCTGTGGGTAGGAACGATGGAGCTGCCTTTCACAGAAGCTAGTACACAACTACAGAACAACAGAAGCCTTTAAATTTGGATATGACTATGGAGGAAACGTCCACATTCAGTTTCCGTAATGAGGAGCCTGACAACTATGGAAATTAGTTGCAAGTGTGTATATATACAGTATATATATACATAGATGAGCTATATATATATATGAGCCAGTGAGCTAATTTCTGAACAGTCTCAAACAACTGTGGAAAAAAAAAGTCATCAATCTTTGGAAGGAAGCATCCGTCCGCGGTAAGGAGAGAGTGAAATCAATTCATGCTGCGTGTACGTACAGCTTCCAGACTTCGATCTCATCCTCATTTGCTGAAAGACAGCTCTCCTAAATCAAGTTTCACCACCCTGTTTCTTGGCAGGTTTTTCTTTTCCCAGCAAACCATGTCCGTGAGATTTGGAGGTTTAATAAACTACATAAACTTCAGCAGTACAATAGTCTGACAAAACCTCCGGTAATCTTTGACACAGAGGAAGCATTCCGACGCGTGAACCAATGAGCTCATTAAAATGTCTTCCAGTCATCCATGTTGAAACTTTACCAGCTATTTCCACTCAGTCTTTAAAAGCATAATTGCAGGACTGCGGGCTTAAAGTTTGGAAAAGTAAACCTCCAATTTATGCACTTTATGCAAAATCCATATATTTGATTGCAAGTTACAGCTGGTTTACTTCTGCTTCAGAGCTGCGTCCATGAGTTATCCACAAATCCTAAGCAGGGTTGCAGGGAGCCAATCAGAGCGGACACTGGTTAATGACGGGGCCGACACGCAGAGGAGTGCCCGGAGGAAACCCACCAGCCCACCAGGTTTCAAAGCCAGAACCTTTTTTCCCGCGCTGTATTTATCCGTCTATTCATTATTTACTGCAGTGACACTACATGTGTTTGACAGTAGCAGTTTTGCGTAGAAATATACGTACATAGAAGCAGTGCAGACACTTCATCAGCGCTGACAAAAATGGTAAAAGAAACCCATAAAGCTGCAGTCTGCTATCAACGCGTAACAGGCCTGTAGAGTTAGTTTACAGCTGCACCTGGAACAGGAATAATGCTGTTCTATTAGACGCTCATAAACTGCCCTGTCAGAGTCATAATAAAATAAAGCACCAGCTAAAGTGCTGGTATTTTCACGCTGCCCCACTGGGCACTGATACATTATGAATGTGGTGTTTGTATGCTTCAGCTGCACGAGAGTAAATAAGTGCAGTCCCTGCTCCTAATGACAATGCTGCACACACACTGAAACAGTAGATTTGATGGAAATGGGTCGTACTTTTACTGACTCTTGATGGAGTCTTTACACAACATGCTGTCAAGAGCCACCTGTCGACCTCCTGCACAGGTGGGGAGAGCGCAGAGCCGGGCTTGTGACTGTCATGTCACATTCAGCTCATCTGTCAACGTAGTGGATTATTTCTTGAGAGAGCGGCGCTGGCTGCCCAGAATCAGGCCGCCATCAATCTTGTCCTGTCGCGCACACGCAGGAACGCGAGGGAAGCGGCTGCGTTACGCACAGGCTCACGGGAAAGGAGGAGCAGCGCCACTTCCCGAGCTGGTGACAAAGCAGTGAAGACTGTACCTATTTGTCACAAGAAACACCTGACGAACGCGCTCACTAACTTTATCTTGGCATTTTTTTGTACAGTCTGTCAGCTCGCCATCCCTGGAAGCAGATGAGCAGATTGTTCAAACTCTGTTAGGGGCTCCGACGGGGCGGAGGATTTCACCGTGACCTCCGCTCAGATAACCCCACACTTCTCTGGCTGGATGTGTTGATGTGGGTTGTGAGTTTTCGGAGCACTCTGTCTCTCTGACAGTCAGGGATGCATGGCGAGAAATGCAAATATGTATTTCAAGTAAGTCTTCCATACAAAATATCATCGATTTTACTTTCATGAGGGTCCAGAGGAGACTGGCACAACCGATCTCACCAGCATGACAAAACCAGTGGATCATTCCAGAAGACTGTATCTGAGGGTCCTGCCTCCATGAAACCAGAGAGCTCCTCAAATTATAAAATCGATTTGAACTCAAATATTCATCATAACGCCCCAGTTTGGAGGGAGAAGTTCTGGTAAACGCTACTGCGCAGCTCAGTAAGACTGATGTACAGTAAACTGTAAAGTTGGAAAGAGGGAGAAATATTTTCCCTGTGAGTGTCCAGTAGTGATAGACCATTATCCCTGGTAAGACTGCTGATTTAAGAACGAAATATCATCCCATTTCCTTAGATTATGGCTGTCAGCACCAATTATAGCTGCCGTCCATCACAGACTGAGTTTAAAACTTATCTACTCAGTACTTGTGTGGATGAAATTTTGAACGGATTGTTCTCGCTGTGAATGCTCGGATACGTGTTTGTCTGACGCTTCAAAATGAGTGTTTGTCATTCATCTGCGTAGCGTAAACTCACATCCTGCCAGGCTGTAACACCGGAGGGGACTGGAGAAAGGGTCCAAACAGCCTCAGAGCGAGAGGTGCAAACAGGCAAAGATGTTGATGTTCATACCTTCCTATGCAGTTGTGTGTGTTTATCTCTCTGACAGGAAAACTCTTCCCGCTGCTGGTCAGAGGGTAAGACTCTTAATCTACACACACACACACACACACATCCCTCCTTCCCTTTGTGACCACTGCATTATTCAAAAGACACTTACTGAGCCTTGCACTTCCTTGTACATCTTTGGCACCAAGCTCGACTTGCCAACCAGTCAGAAAAAAAAAGAGAAGAAAAATACAGAAAAACTGAAAGCCAGCCTTTAAAAATTCATCCGGCGCTCTCTGTCGCTCATCCGTCACCCTCTTGTTCCAATTAACAGCACCAGATACTTTGAGAACTTTCTATATATCATAGCCTGGATTTTTATGTGTCAGCTGTTTCACAGTGAAAGTAAGCCGGTTCTCTGACGTGCTGCTTAAAGTTGCCAGTGTTCCAGCACATGCATGGTAAATTCACTGCTTTCTTTTCGCTTTGCTTCAATTGCTGTATTTCTGCTTGCGATGCAACGCACAGAAGAGAACGAAGCAGAAGATAGCATCTGTTTAACAGGCGCTTGGCTTCTGGAGAGCGCGCCGCTCCGTAGGAGGGTTCAGAATGGGAGTCACACTCATTGTTAGACGCTTAAAGGAAGACTTTGCTTTGCTCTGAAACCATCCCCTTGCCTGTAACAATCCGTCATACACCACAAGCAATGGTGGTAAGCTTTTCCATAATCAGAGAATTAAATCCGCCTCAGCGTCAACCGTCCCCTTTTGCCCCTGTAAGGCAGGAGGCATAAGGCTTAATTGCCAAAAGGTTTTCAGTGCAAAAGAGGGAAACATAATTGTCATTTCCATCTAAGCCACAGTGATCAAAGCTCCCTTGGCTACAAGCGCAGTAATAGGGTTTTTTGCCTACAGCCTGTCGTAACAGTCTGCCAAGAAGATTCAGGAATGTCTCACCCCACACAGAAATCATCGCGGCGAACTTAGAAGAAGCATGCGGTCTAACTGGGATTCTATGTTTAGATTTAAACAGAAGCGCCGCGCATCAAAGACCAACAACCCCATTCTTCCTATAAATAGCCCAAAATATATATGCATATTTAAGTCGGACTGAATCGAAGGATGTAACATGCGATCAGATGCACAAATTAGTCATCTTCCACCTCTCCTCTAGTGTATGACTGCGAGCATGGTGAATCATCATGTTACAGTACAGGACCATGGGAAATCATTCAGACATACTGCAGCCGTTTTCACAGAGCCAAAGCTGAGAACTGCCGCCACATGGAGGGAGGCAGTGTCTCACCCTATACCACGGTGTTACCAAGATGGGGTTAAATAAAAAAAAAAAACAAAAAAAAACGCACACGTACCCAGGGTGAGAATGTCGGTGCGACCGGGTCGTGCCACATGGTGCTGCTGGATGGTCTGGTAGAGTGTCGCCTGACACAACAGCAGGAAGCCGAAGCTAATCCACACGGCCAATAACCAGGACATGATGAGGCTGCGATGTGACAAGGAAACAGAAATAAGACTTTTGATACAACTTCTGAGCATTGCTTCTGATGAACTAAATATGTCAGCTTCGACAATTCCAAACCTCCAGCAGGTAACACTCCGATGACTGTGTTACACACGTTACATGTGTCTTTATTGCATATACACATTTAGCCATGTAAATTAGGTTCTGCTCTGGTGTAAATGTAATATTTTTCTTTAGATTTCATGCCAATTCATGTATTTTCTTTCTTCACATTCCTATTGAATCAGATGATAATCTGCTTCATGGTTTGATTATCTTATAGTGCTGGTAGATGCGTTCCAGCGTCCAGCTCATAGACTGACGATGAGCATATTGAGTCACGCCTTGGACTCTCCTCCCCTCCAGGTGTTTTTTCGGCCCCCCCTCCCCCAAATGCACAAGCATCATGCCCTCAGCCCCTTAAACAAACTGTGTTGTGCTGAGGCACTCAGCCAACACGTCTAAATCTGTGCACCCGCCCACATCCCGCCTCAGAGAGGCCGCTGACAGCTGTTCAGAAAAATGAAAAGACTGATCATCAGTTGTAGATTCCACGTGGCCAATGTGTGGTCTGAATATCACACACACTCACACGGACTACACTTGTCTAACTGGAGTCCCCTTTTCCCTGAGACCGCCTGGTTGATTCAGTGTAATGCTCCTTTAATGTTTGCTGCCACAGCAGCACGTCTTTAAATGCACTAAAGTAAGACGCTCCAGGGAGTATGTCCATGAAGTTCAAACCTGGGGATTTTACATTTCAATAAAGAGCTCCAGACAGATGGAAACGTCTGTTAACGTCTGCAAAGCGCAGGTTTGATCTAGGGAGTGTTATTTCAATGCAGAAATTCCTGCTGGTTCCTTCCTTCAGATGTCTTTGATGTGCAAGTGAGATTAAAACCATTAGGTTGCTAAATATTGCCTGTGTGTTCTTTGCCCTTAGTGACATTGAGTCTGCTTTATATTCAGCCACAATTAAGCATATAATTATTAACAACACACTGTAAATCCCCACCCCTGCACTAAATCCACCGTAATCCCTGGTTTTGTGGAAATGTCTGTTCCCATGGGTATGTTTTTTTTTTTTTTTTCCCCCTTTCCCCGTCTTCTCTTTAAACCACACACTGTTTTGTTGTTGCCTCTTATTGAAACGAATCATGACACTTGTGCAGTTTAGACTCCTCCTGTTTATCGGAGGTCTTTCTCTCTGGAAAATGGAGAGAGAGAGAGAGAGAGAGGGGGGAAAAAAAGTGTTTCTTGCCTGTAGCATTTTACCAGCGGTGCGGAAGACTTCAGGGGACATCATTTTATAGGAACTTCAGCAAGGAGGAGAAAGAAAGCAGCTTTCAAGAAAGAGACCTAAACTCTCCACGTCTGTCTCGTTATATCAGCCCAGGCAGGCTTTTTCTTGTTTTCCCACAAAAAATAAAAGAAGAGAGATCTTTTCAAGTCACTTTAATTAGTTTTGTTATCTCACCTGCTGGAGAAGAGCTCTTGTTTTCGTCTAATCGTGAAGTGCGGGGCGAGGCATTAAAAGCAGCATTCTGTTAAATTGAATTTCCACCTCAACACAAGCTCCCTCTCATCTGTCTCATCCCTAAACTCCACCAGGTACCAAAGCCACACAGAGATAGAAATTAACGACTCCATCGTTGTCTCAAGCTTGCTGAGCTGCAGCCATGTCCCAGTCAGACACAGTAGGTCACTGTGTCCCTTCAAACACACATGTGTTTTGAACCCCCACCCATCACCAAACACCAGAGGTGTTCCTCGAGCGTCCCACGCCCTTACCTGAGCAGTGTGATCAGGAGGAGAGAAGCTCAGTTCAGAATCTCTGCCTGCCAAGCAGACTCACGCCTCTGTCTTAAATTTATCCATACTTTGAAGCCAGGGATTCCAGCACTAGACAGCTGAACTCTGCACGCAGAGGGCTCAGATGCTGTTCTCCTCTTTGATATTCCCTCCTCTGGACTCTCGCAGCCCAGTTTCTTCCTTTCAGTCCTTTCAAAAAGCCAAGAGGTCCTCTGTCACAAACTGGTCAGGGTTTGAGCAGTGGGAAGCTGATCATGTAACTACTGTATCAGCCTCCTACGTGCAGATTTCTTTCCCTCTCCTTCTTCCTCTGTCTCAGTCTCTTCTCCGTCAGCAGAGCTCCAATGTTGTGATGACAGGGAGCTATTTTACCCCTCTCCCTTCTCCTTTTCATGCATGCAGCGGAAGGTTCCAGTGGAACGGCTGCTCTGTGTGCTCTCGGCGGCGTCCCCCCATTGAGAAGCCGTGCGGATAGTGTGAGCCTCAGTGCTCTCTCCAGCAGACTAAGTAGAGTGTCTGTGTCAGGGAGGCAGAGCAATTGTGAGAGTGAGTGTGGTGTGCGTATTACAATGTAGCCCAGCTGGAAAGAGCACGCGCGCACGAGGGAGAGAGAGAGAGAGAGAGAGAGAAAGAGAGAGAATCACATGCCTTAAAGCAAGACTGCACACTTCACTTCAAGACTTCATCTGAAAATGAAGCATGGTTAATTAACCCACCCTTCTTTACATATTATCCACATCATCAGGCTCATTTTCTACGTGTTGGACTGGATTCAACCAGGATGACTGAATGTGCCCCCAACACCCCTACACTTGATGGAGGTGATGGATGCTGATTTGTTTTCTATGGCCACATCCTTTTTTTGGGGGCTATCTTCCTTCACAGAAACAAACGTGCAGCGACAGCAAGCCGCAAAAAAAAAAAAAAAAAAAAAAAAAGACCCGTGTGCATCTTTTCCTGTTTTGTTGGCTGCTGACAGAAGAGACAGATCCAACGTATGTTTCCACGATGCCTGATCCTAGGCTGGGTGAATGCTTCTAATGTGTGGATTATGTTTCTGTCCAAAAGCTCCTTTCTGTGTGGAGGAGTACTCTTTTCAGTAACTGTACTAGTCATTTACAGAATGTGCCAATACCACACAGGTGCCACGGCTGACTCACTCCCAAACACGTTTCCCAGAAAGGATGGAAATCTACATACATCTGCTGTAGACGCAATGTTTTATTCTACTTGTATAAATATGTCGGCATCGGATATCTCTTCGGATATCTGTGATCAGACTGCCAGCTGTGCACTGCACCACACACATCTGACCTGTCTGAAGGTCTGAAGGAAAGTATACAGTGGAATATGTGTGACTCTGAAACACTATATAAACATTGTATGTCAATTCCGTTTGTCTGGGGGGGTTTATAGGGTAAGACAACATATTTCATTCTACATATGTGTCACATGTGTGTTCTACATTACAGTGTTGATTATAATGTTTGAGTGTTGGTTCCTATAAACCTTTTACACTTTACACTGTAAAAAAAACTAAACTGAGCCATGAAGTATTCTTAAATTCAATCTCACACCATTAATCACATCAATCAAAGCAAACTCTGCAGCCAAGTCAGCATCTGCACAGCCACTCTGACGCACGCTGCGACACGGCAACAATCCATCACGACACGACTGGAAAACATGGACACCACCCAACAGGATGACAAAGAATATACTTAAACACAGTTAAGTCCTGTTGACCATCACAAAAAACTGTGCCCAAAGGCATGCTGGGAAAAAAACAACCCACTACATTATAAACTACACATCCCAGGGGAAAACATGATTTAACTTTACTGAGGAATAATAATTATCACATTCATTCACAGTCCAGAGCCACAGTCACACAGCGGTTTGATCACCAATACATTAGTCTCTGGGTGCCATATTTCTTTTGTACTGAATCCTCATCTGGATCATCGTGTCTTAAAGTCTTTATTATGTTTTCCACTGGAGGAGATGGAAAAAGTGAATGAACGTATGCAATCACTAAATATTCCTCCAAGTACTAGGCAGTCTCCTTTGTGCCCCTTCTTTTCTTGTTGATTTATTGTGGCCTCCTGTCTTTTTTTATTCTGCCCCAGTCAGATCTGTGTTGGGAAATGAACTGGGACAACAGGATTTCACAGTAATTCTGGACTGCTGGCATGGGCCCACTGTTCCTGGTCGCTCTTCTCATGGGCCTCCATCATTTCCAAACAGCTGTCGAGGCAAACAGTGCCAATTCCTAACCACAGCCGACCAATCACTGGCCAGCTCCGTGTTTGGATCTAGGCAGCCCTGTTAAACAGCAGTGTCTGCCAGCATCCCTCTCTCATTCAGCCTTTCTTTTATTTTCTGTTTCATCCATCCAGTAGCTCCAACGAGCTTCCTCCCAGCCTCTATCTGCTTTCTTCTATAAATCTAAATCCTGTTGGTTATTATTCCTACAGACTTCTCCACATTTCTCACTGGAGAAAACATCTGATGATGGGGAGTTATGTTAGTAAACGTACTCTCCGTGGACTCCATAAAACACGACGGAATGGGGATGCAGAGCGACGCGGAGAGAAAGGAAGTGGAAAGGGTTGACAGGTAGACAAAAGTCATTTGGAAGATGTATGCAGTAGAAACGGTTGCTCAGTGGTGGACGGTGAAAAGAAGAAGTCTATTAATGAAACCAAGTAGCATTCATTACATTCGATGTAATGCTGTTGGATGTACAGTTGTCCTATAAGACCTTTTAGGCTTTGTCTGGGTCTGGGTCAATCAAACCTCTTTATTTTTTTTTTGGACCATTGTGGGTGACAAGTGAGATTCAACTGAGGATATCTGGGGCCATAAGAGGACTCGAACCTGGGACCTTCTTGCTATGAGTCAACAGCTGCTGCGAAGTTCAAGTATGATGTAAATATATTTACATCATAAAGCACCCGTCAATCTACCAGTTTTCCATAAGGTCATAGATCTGCTGTTGGTAAAAAACTTAAATCTATCAAAAATGTACCTGTCACAACAACAAAGAGAATACATTACACCAATGTTCAACAACCCTCCTGCTGTTGACATGTATCAATTATGTCCAACTTTCGTGGGGTCCAACTTTTTGCCGACGCAGCATTTGTCCTCCTCTATCAGTACTCTCTGTGTATACGTAACATTCCTTATCACTGCCAGGCATATGGGCTGTACTTATGCTAATAGATGTATGCTTAGCTTTACACATTTGGCACGTCAAATAATATTCTTATGGCTTCATTGTAAAGGATTATCTTTCCTTCTCTCCCTGTTACTTCTGCACTCAGGTTACACAGGCTTGCTCCACAAAAACGAATATTGAAACGCATGAATTGAATGCATTGAATTGCATGTTGCACAAAGAATTTATTCGTCCATTAACCACACCAGCTGTCATTCAGAAATCCTCCATTGATAGGTCGATATCTGCGTCTGTTTGACTGCTTCGGGTGATCAAATCACCGCAGATTTCAGAGAACCCGCTATCATTAACCAACTTGGAATTTGTATTAAACATTCACTGAATGACTTGAATTAGACCGTATCTTGTTGGTGAGTATGTCATTTAGAATCTGACTGTTGTCTGTCGGTCCACCCAAACAGATCTACACTCCAAAACAGAGCAGCAGAGAAAATGAGTTTTGTGTGGGTCAGAAATCTTTGCAGGTAATGTGCCTGGAGTCGCGGGTCTCAGCTGGGGACATTTTCCCTCTCTTGCCGACTCAAGATGGAGGAGTAATTGAGCACTAGACGACTGCTCGATGGCCTATGATGGCAGCCATGGAAATGTCCCCTCACAGACCAATAAAAATGTCCTCTCCTTCTTTCTGTAATTGGACCAGGGACAGTGGGGTTGGGCTCTGGCCCAAGGAGACCACCTGTGGAAATGCTTTACTCAATACACTGCTGTTAAACTGATGAGACAGGGGACTCGTGGTAGAGGGAAAATGGTCAAAGTTGTAATGCTGATGAGAACAAAAAGAGGAAAGAGACACCAACTGCGATTCACCGTTCAACTTGCTCATGTGTCAAAGCATGTCAACCCTGATGACTTTAGAGCAGGGGTCACCAACCTGTTTGAAGGTGCGAGCTACTACAATGGCACCGAGTTATCCAAAGAGCTAACAGTTTGACACGCACTTCTGAAAATAACAAAATTGCCATGGTTTAACTTTCATTAGAATCATGAAGCATCATCAACAGTGATTAATAATGTACAAATACTAAAGTTTCACCATGCAACACGTTATTTCTCTCAGTTTCTGTAATAGCTCCATTATCAAATGATCACAGTGCTATTTTTAGAACAGGCCTGTGGGCACCTCATGAGGTCCCTGCGGGCTACCGGGTGCCCGTGGGCACTGCGTTGGTGACCCCTGCTTTAGAGCTTGATCTACATGAGATACTCTTCTCCTTCTTCTTCTTACAAATAGGACTGGACTCCTGCAGTGGTGTCACAAAGACATAGACTTTGTGTCTCCCACCCACTGGATGACGCACTTGCTAATCACAGAAGTTCTGCCAGAGACTAGTCCCACTGAGATGCACCACAGAGCACCACAGGAAGTCATTACTGCCTGTGGTCATCAAACTATATCCTGTGTCACTCACTCTAAGTCACTCAGTAAACTGTACCTGGACGACATTCACCCTGTCAACTTATTGACTATAATTCAGTACATTTATCTCCAACTATTGCTTTTGTATGGTGGTTGATATGTGTATTTTATTTTATTTTATTTTATTTTATTTTATTTTATTTTATTTTATTTTATTTTATTTTATTTTATTTTATTTTATTTTATTTTATTTTATTTTATAGTT
Organism: Aeoliscus strigatus; assembly: GCA_901007665.1. Taxonomy (NCBI): domain Eukaryota; kingdom Metazoa; phylum Chordata; class Actinopteri; order Syngnathiformes; family Centriscidae; genus Aeoliscus; species Aeoliscus strigatus. The sequence goes on along the minus strand of CAAKHB010005794.1, from coordinate 111,774 downwards.
ATTGTTATTATTATTGTTGTTGTTGTTGTTGTTGTTGTTGTTGTTGTTGTTGTTGTTGTTGTTGTTGTTATTTGATCATATATATAATGAAATCACATGATATGTTATATCTGTAAATATTTCTGATTGTGATTGCATAGTGCACCAGTTGACAGTGCACCATCAGCCTGTGACCCTTTTAAATAAAGAGATAGACCCGGATTCTGATGGGTGACATCCATATAACATGACACTACCGAAAATGCACCAGTGTGTTAATTTGTCCTTTAAACGTCAGCCACACGTTGGGTTTGATCCTATGCTGGACAGCTGAATTTGGTAACACTCAAACAATTAGCTGAAAGATGTTGAACCTTTCAGTCAAGCTCAGTGAAAAGCAACATTTTCTATTGAACCATCACAACAAGCTTCTCCTTTCACATTACACAAAGGCCCCGTTCAGATGAGGAATTAACATGCGTCCTGAGAGGTCTAATCACTCAGGCCACATTCAGTGGTGGTCATTCTTCTGCCAGTTTTACTGGTGATGTGACGTGGACCACGCTGAAGCAAAATTAACTTCTGTCCTCATCCATCATCCGAAAATGTGGAGGAGCCTGTAAATGACCATGCCCAGAACCTGCGGCGAATAATAAAGTTCTTCTTCCTATCCTTGCTTCATCTTCATGCTTTCTCTTGAGTCTCATGGTTCTTGCCAACTACTGAGTGACATCTCTGTCCAGACAGAAGAAAGTGGAACCAACTGACCCCCCTGTCAGTGTGGGAATCTGTGGGAATGACCCATACCAGAGCTGTGATCTACCAACATGACTCACTGGCTCTACAGAGATTTAGGAACTGGCCTCTCACATGCCATGTTTGCCGACAGAATGCAATGCAGGAAAACTCACTTCTCGCTTGAATCATTGACGAAATCACATCAGAGACAGGAAGATCTGTGGCGCACATCTAGTTGGAGGTGAGGGCATAGAAAGGTAAAAAGGTAAGTGAGAGAATCAAGAGATTGCGGATGGAGAGAAGCTGATTGGAGTGAAACGGGTTCGGCGTTCACACTCAGGCCCCCTTCAGACATTCATCTGGCCTTTCTGTTCTGCTGCATTCATGCTGCACAGCCAATTCCAGGGTGATAAGCCAGCTCTGTGCTTCTTAAGGTATGTGAGTGAATAGAGTGGCACATTCTTTGACTGATGCTTTGGGTGAACAGAGCCTACACACTGACCTTCTTCATGCCAACTTCTCTGCAGCAGGGGAGGAGGATTTCATAAAGGGATTATTCTACTCAGTCACCTTTGACCTGTCTGGCTGCCTTCTACAACCGCTCCAGCAGCCTGTCCATCACGCTGAGAAAAAAAAAAAAAAAAAGCAGAATGAGAGGAAGATAAGAGAGATGTTCCAGCCCGTGGGTAAGGATTAAACTTTTTTTGGTTGCTTTCTTGTGGATGGGTTGGTGGGAAAAACTGGGCTTTGGGCAACTGATTTGTCAGCCACCTCAACCATGGTTGTACTGGTGACTCAGCAGGTCAGGGTATGATGGAGGAACTGGGGTGACCTTTTTCATCAGCCATGATACAAGGGTGTTTTCCCTTTGCTGACAATTACGATCTGTCAGAAGCGTCTCTGAAGCCCTGAGGACAAACATACGCGCTGAATGCCAAACAAGCCGAGCTCCTCCTGCAAAGGATTGATTTTTCCAAAGTGATTCATTTGAGTGGTAGAGGACTTCCAGCTCGCCTGTGAGAAGTTCTAGAAATGTGCTTGACAGCATTGTGGACCACATATCTGCCATAGGGCGACGCATTAAATGCTGATAATAATTACAGCAATTTCCTTGACAGCAGTAAATGGAAACCATTCGCATGAATGAAAAATGTTTATAGGACGTCACAGGCAGGTCAAAGTCTGAAGTCTAAAGTTTTTTTTTTTTTTTACAGCCTGTTTGTGGTCCTGAATACGTTGGTTTCTTCAGGGCCAGCCATGACGAGCAGTTGATGTTTGGGATAGCGATGAGCCATCGAGCTGAAGCAACTCACCTACAAATCTCAAAGGAAAGCTCTGTAAGGGAGGCATCCAATTCCACTTTCCTTTCAGCAGTCGTCCATCAGGCTCACGGGAATGAAAAGAGCAGGATTGAGAGGGCAAGAAATAAAAGGAGATTGAGTCATACAGAGGAGAGAAGAGGGAGAGAGAGAGAGAGAGGTAGCAAGAGCAATGCAGACAAGGAGGAGAAAACAACAAAATAATGAATGAAGAAGCAAGTAAACAGCAGGCATAGAGAATAAAACAAGGATTTTCTCCTCTCCACACTCCTTTCCCCCTCTGGCAGTGTGGTGGTTATTTACTGTGGCCTCTCCTGTCCCCATGGAAATTGGCTCTTAACTGGGTTTCTATATATCACCGTCTGACACTGATGCTTGTAGTTCTGAAATGTTTACATCCGATGTTTCTTTTTAAAATCAATTATTTACAGAGTATTAAAAGAGTGCTGCAAATCATCTCAGCTAATTGCTGTGCATCACTGCTGCCATCCACAACGTCGGTGCCATGTCGACTATGTCAGCTTTGTTTCTGTCCATAAAAGGAAACATGTCAGTGAACTAATTAACCTTCAATCCACTGGAGCGCTATGAGCTGCCATTCTGTGCGTTATTAGCATCGTAAATGTCAGTCTTACATCTGTGTAAAATATGATATGCAGATAAAATCTACTAATAAATGGAAAAAAAATCAGAAGGCGCTCCAGAGTAACCATGTGGATTCCATCCTGGCCATTAGACAGTTCTACACCCCAGCATGGACTTGTGGAGGCAAACCTTCCACCATATGAAGTACCAGGTACTCCATAACCACAGCACCCTCCACGGGACACGCACTCAGAGAGTGCTCCTGGAGGATGGATTATCAGTGTTGTGGGACCACACGGTGTACTCCAGTGACGACATGAGTTACTAGTTTCTGTTGTTCTCTGAGTTATCTTCTCCCCAACGGCTGCTCTCAGACTCCACTCTCACCTGGACCGTGAAGATAGCCCCCCTTATATAGGTGCTGAGTCTCGCCCACAATCAAATAAAGGCAAATTAATCCAAAAACTCCACAACAGACAGTCAGACAATGAAAATTACAACAACAAAAACAAAAAAAATAAAGAAAAACTCAACAACCAAATTACTGACCCAAAACAGTCTGGTACTAATTAATAAACGAAAATAAAATGACAAAACCCCCTTGACGTCACACTCTGGCATCCTGCCAATGACGCTTTCTAAAGGTGACGGAAATGTAAGGACCTGAGTTGTCTCTGATGTCGTTTGAGATCTCAGGTGTCAAGATCCTCCTTAGAAAAAGGTGAAGAGGTCCTATTAGTGTCCACGTGTCATGTTGCACTGCTCTGACTATTTTATTTTGATAGCGCTTCTCATTCCTCACGTCCTGTCAAGTTTCCTGTCTGTGTGATGACCTCCCTCCCCGACTGTTACACCTGTGTCTCACTGTTGTTCTGTACCAGTTCATCTTGACTTCTACACACACACACACACACACACACATACACAATGACCACCGTCTATATATAAAAAGTTGAAATGGTTGGAAACAAAACCAGAATTATTCTCCTTCATTTTATCTACCTGCCACGTTTCATTGAGACTTGCTGATTCTCTGCCTCCCTTGAATGAAAATAATTTCAAATATTAAATTTGTGTCATGGTGCGTACAGAGGATTTTAAACAGGCATGTACATGCTGCACATAAGTTGAAAAATATTCACCCTTGACGAGCCATATTTTATTATGAATCTCAGAGATGATGAATTTTGTAAGTGCATGACCTTCTCGATGCTCATTATTTCAACCTGGCGGAAGTTCCTGTCAGATGCAGACGGAGCTCACTTGACAACGGCTGAGGCACTGATATGTGAAAGCATGTCAGATGGGGAAAATTGAAAGTAAGAGCAAGTTGAATGGTGGCAAGATGATCACAGGGAATGAGGTGCAAACAGCAGCAAAAGATGGGGGACACATGACGGGCGGAGAGAGGTCTGATTGACAATTTGCATCGTCAGGAGACATGATTGAACCCAGTCAGGCTGAACCCATTAGGGGAGCATTGCTGTCGAAGGGCAGTGCAGAAAGCCATTCACTGGTCGCTGCTCTTCACCCATTTTCATTTATATTCATGCCTGGGTTTCGTTATTTAGGAAAAAAGAGTGAGAGAGGAAGGGAAAGAGGGTCTGAGGGATGCGGCGTTCTGCCATCCACTCGCTATTTGTGAGCCGTAAAGTCCTTACCGACTGCCAAGATCACTCACTTAACCTGGCAGCCACTGATCCCATTTGCATGTGATTTTCATGGGTCAATATGTCCATAAATTGGACTCAAATGGTGGACATGTTACATCTCCAGCCACTTAGAAACATGGGAAAAACGGTTGAAATACTCCAGGGAATTTGCTGAAGACATTTGCATTTCAAGCAGCGTCTCTTCTCATTAGCCCACCTTGACAACGTTGCCATAAGAGAAGCTTGAACCATTTTTTTTTTTTTTTTTTGGGAGACCACAGCGTGACACGTCTTGGTCGAAGTGAGGCTGCTACTCAGAGGATCCCTGGGTGTGATAAGAGCACCAGATAACATGCTTGAGTGAGTGGTAAGATGGACCCAGAGGCCGAGGGACGCTGGGACGGGCCTTCCACCCTCGATGTCCTTGATTTGCTTCAACCAGACAACCAATCCAGAGCAGCCTGAGAGTTTGAATAGGTGACAAAAGGAGGTGGGGAGCTTTGGAGAGTCTTCCACGTGTCACCATTTATCTCACAAACACAGCACTTACGCCCAAAGCTACGATACTGCAGCAGCCTTGGTTTGTACCAGCTAACTGTCAAAGCAGAGGCGACGGCACCACTCACAGCGTGAGAATGAGGAATAAAGAGGGGTGTTATTTCTTGTTTGTGAAGGTTTTTCAGTGGTTATGCATGACTTTATAAATTACCCCACCCACAGTGCCTGGATGTGTCTCCTCCTCTACAAGACACACATATGCTTGTTTTACATTAGTCATCAGTGACATAATGGAATGTACCCTCGTGGTGAACTGTAATCTAGAATTTGAGAAAATGTAAAATGTAACGTAAATGAATCTTGTCTTTTAGGAAAGTCACGAAAAAAGAAAACACTGCAAGTTCTCCTGTAGAAGTTTTCTAATGTAGTTTCTTTTCACAGTGGCGACAATGGCAAGTTTATCAAACTTTACACCCATTTACAACTTTCTTTAATGTAAAGATCTAAACACAAATGCGACAAATGCATGTACGGTATTCTAAGAAAAACATTTGAAGCCATAAATATGAGGGTAGTTTTAAGCAGAGGGAATTAGCGGGACCCTCTCTGGGGACTTATTCTCATGGGACTCATGGAGCAAAGTGGCTATGGATGCGTTTCCATTTCTACTTCTACTTTTTAGCTGTTGTCTTTTTTAACAGCTCTCCCTCTGTCTATTTCTCTTGTGTCCCTGAGGTTTAAAATAGTCACAGAGGGATCATGTTCAAGTTATAAATGTGCCAGTTAGAAAGAGATTCTCGAAAGTGGTGCTCAAGTGACTGGTGCAAAAACATCACTCAACCATAGATTTTATTTAGGCAGGCTTAATGCAGGCTATTGACTTCTCAGTGAGGACCAAGATTAGGTCAAATATACTTCACTCGCTAATGCAAGCCTAATGGTTCTACTATAGATTAGCCATAAAAATGGATGAGCATAAATATTGCTGGATTTTAAAACATTTATGAGTGAAATCCAATGCCAGGCTTCTAAAATAGCGAGTTGCCGGATTTAGCAATGCTCCCATAGTTCAACATCATTTCATTAGATTGTAGACTGACTTTCTACTGCTGCAATATCCACAGCAGAATCATGACGATACGATTCTTCTAATCCTCTTACGGGCTGATAACGTTAGGGTATTCGTCCCTAGCTGTGCCAATATGAACACGGTTCACTTTGACTGTAAACAGGAATAAGAAGTAAGAATTCAGCGATTGCTGCATTCCAGATGATCATGATGGAAGCAAGCTAACAAGCTAATTGTGTTAATGTCATAAGAAAGTTAGGGCTGTGTGGTAGGGAGTGCTAGCTAACAAGTGATATAGTCGCTAGCAAATTTAGTGTCGTCCGAATGTCCAAACCCAACACATGCTACCTGGAAAAATGTGTAGAAGCTAAATCTCTAAAAGTGATTTCAAATTTGCAGGACTCAGATGTATTCTAGGTAGTGGGGTCTTTATTGCTTGAGGGGGAACCGTCAGAGGGAAGAGGTGTCAGAGGCCAGGACAGGTCGTTGGTGATGAACCTGCGGTGCAGAGATTGTGTTGGGGAAGATGAGACTTTCATCAGCACTCACCACCACCACCATCGCCGGGCTGGTGATTCACGAAATACAAAGTGTGTGGGGCTACTGCAAAATGTACCGGAGGAAGGTCACTGGCAAAGAGTGCATTCGCAGAATGAGTAACAGGTGAGAGAGGACGGGCACGCACACGAGACAATCCAGAGAGGAGAGAGGAGGAAGAGAAAGGATGGGGGGTGGGGGAGGGGGGCACAAAACAAAACACCAGGGCATGTCAGCTGCCATGACAGTTTATGCAGCATGATATGCTGTGGGACAGAAAACAAGAATGAAAACTACATGGTAGATTTGCAGTTGGAGAGAATTCCCCAGCAGTTGTTTGAACACTTTGGGGGGAAAACATCTATCACCACCCAGACAAAGACTCGGGATGCTTCCTCTTTCTCTGTTTCACATACATAAAAAGTGTCGGCGCACACACTGCAGACAGAAACAAACAGTTTGTTTGAACAAGCGCTGCTCTTTTGTTCCCCGCCGTGAGCGGGGTCAAGGGGAGGCTGGCAGCAGACAGTGTGTGTCCAATGGATCGCTGCTCGGGAGTCAATTAACTTGGGACTGTGCAAATGAACAGAACAGGGGCATAATCAGCTCCAATCTCCTGCTAAGTAGTGCCGCCTGACTCATCCACTAAAGCATGTTGGGAAATGCTTGTACTGGACTTAAATGGTGGTGAAGACCGTGAAGACTGTAGCGTTTTTAGAACAGACAGATAATAAGCCACGAAGAGATGTGGAGGAACGATACAGAGGCCTGAACATGTCTGTCTAATGAAATGAGTCTTCAGTCCTGGTCAGGCCAGATAACCTCCTCTTCCCTGCTCTGCATCCGTGCTAGTGTTATGAGCTGTAGCTGAGTGTATTACAAGCATTTTAAATTAATTACCTCCAGCCACTCTGCACTGCCGACCCCAAACACTAATCCAGGAAATCAATACTGACAATCCTCTCAGGCCTGTCCCCGTTTGTTTCATATTCATTTCCCCCTGCCCGTTTTATGCATGATAATCCACGGGTGGCGACATCTCAGGGACAAACTTGATTTCCAGGGTGTGATTTCATTGCAGCACTGTTTCATGGGAGTTTTACTGACTGATACAAGGTGCGATTGGGTTGACTGATCCCTGCCTGCAGTTTACCACCTAATTCACACCTCATCTCGGCTGCTCTTAGAATAATTCCTTTACTCGACATGACGTTTGAATAATTATACAATACACATAATATACGTAATCCCACATTACAGTAAATAACACTGGAAACGTTTTTTTTTTTTTTTTCTCCCCTCCTCAGCACCATCAGCATGGAAAGAACATTGTGTGTTGGTAGAATCTCATCTGAAATAAACATCTACCAGGCCATTTCCTACAGAGACAAAGTGTCTGCCGTGGCCCTGTTTTTTCTTTCCCCTATCCAATTATTCCGTGCAGACTGGAGAGAAGAAGTACTGGACTTTTTGTGAAAGTGTTTACAGCACCAGAACTTTTCATGGCCCTCTCCAAGAACTCCACTACTCTCTAAAAGTGGGACTGAGTCCTTCCCCTGTGAATACGGTCAAATGTACTTTAACTGCTTCTGTAAAATGGAGCTTAAAGCAAATAAATGTGGACACTGTAAAATCTGTGACATCAGAGGTAAGTAAACCTCTCACATAAAATATTTCTGCCTTGTTCCACTTATATTTCATTTTAGTGCTCTGTTCTGTGAGCAGTGCAATAAAAATGTGAATCATTTTGAAAGGCTTGGAAATCAAATTTGTGGTTTGGGCACTGTGGGGAGAAGGCGTAAGAAAGGGCACAGTCATCAGCAGGCAGCAAGACGCTCGCAGCTCCTCGTACGGCAAATCTCCAGGCTTCAGTCACTGTCAGCTGGCACAATGGAGTTGAATTTGGAACCAGAGAACTCACGGGTTATTTCATTGTTATCCCGTAATGTGGTTATTCTTCTCCAACTAACATCCCCAAAGAAATCAATGGCTTTTCTGTGTGTTTGCAGCCATTTCATGCGGACGACATCACATTTTCTTCAGGTGTTTTCACACCCTTGCTTTGTCTTGTGCTCTCCAGAATCTCCAGACCAGGAGGAATTAAGTTTAGTAGGGATGCGCGTGGGCACTGAAGTGTGAACACCAATTCAGAGTCGACAGCAACATCCAGACAGAGTTTCAAACTCTCCGACGTGTACCCAGTAGGATCCATATAGCTGTTATTCCCGTTCCCTGAAGAACCGCGCACCTCCGACCCAATAAAAAACCCTGGTGGAGCTACGCTGACAGCTCTGTGCTGCAGAGGGCTCTGATCAAAAAGAGCCAAGTCCATTTTAATAGCCACATCTCATTGCATTATATTTCACACGGTAAATATGGAATAAGCCTGTCAGGACCTGGAGAAATTTAGGACGCTGAGCTGGCAGCCCATTTTTTATCCCAGCTGAAGCCTATCCATGTAAAACCAGGACAGAGGAACAGATTTACGTTCTCTTGTACAGGATGTTGATGTACTGAGTAGCAAGATGATGAGGTTGGTGCATTATTGACCTGTGCTGGACTGCCTCTACAAGTCATCAACACAATTACAAGATATACAACACATCCACACATTGTACTTTCCATGAAGTAATCGGGTTTATGTAATACACAATGACAATGACGTAGCCAGAGTGCAGTTGAGCTGTTTACAACAGCTGTACTTGAAGTATCTGAAGTGTCTCTCTACCCTGAATATCACTTTCTAACGTGTTGTCATCAGTTCCCATATTTCCCACGAGTCACTTCTAGCACATATCATGTGCGTAAGCAGACTGACACCACTTCCTGTTCAGTGTGTTTATGAGCAACACTTGGGAAAGATCAGTCATCGTCAGTCAGAATGCAATCTGGCACGCTATCCTTCCATTCAAGACGACTGGAACGTATCTCACCGATGAAACGGAAGTGATGGAGCTCAGTCAGTATAACACGAATTCAGAAGAATATTAGAAATGGAAACCAACCCACTGAAATCAGATTGATTTCCTTGGTGACAACGGCCTCATTAATAAAGCAATTACTTCAAATTCTTGCCTCTAATAATACACAGTAATAAAAGCTGTTTGACTCCAGGAGCAAATATTAAATCAGAATGTTCACATTGCATCAGTGTTCCCGTAGCAACAAGCTATTTTCAGTTATTGACTAAAACTTTGTGAACGCTGTGAAAGAGCCAAACAGGGGATAAGACAGCCAGAGGAAATGCCACTTAAGGAATCCCGTGGGTGCCCCGTATTTTTCACCGGTCTGTCTGCACACTTAATAGAATCAGTGCACTTCTGGTTTCCATATCAGTGGAGCTGAAATGTCAGAGGAGAAACATGGACACTCCCCTCCTGACACCGAAGACTTAATTAAAGAGCCTGGACACATCTCAGTGCTACCAAAGCCCATTTTGTCCTCATTGTGTAACTAATGATGTCTAAGGGACACAGAGGTCACAACGTGTTTTACTGTCGTTTAGCAAATGTTAAGGTGAGAAAATGTGAGTTGTCAATCATTATACTGTGAGAAATAATGACCAGCAGAATACCACTGCATTCATGCAATGCCTATGTTTATTTCTGTGGATGGCTGTAGTTCAGTTATACACCCAAATATCATGTACAGACATATTCATTCTCATCTGCCAGTTTGTATATTTATATCTATGTCTACATTTGAAGACTTTTATTTAGCTCTCATCATGCACTTACATAAGCACTCTTGAAATGATTTTCTCTGGCTGAGCTGTCAGTGTCAAAAAGCATATTAAAAGATAGTAAACTCAGCAAAACTCTGATGTATGAGAACGCTCTACTCTGGGTTTTAGTCAGGTCCAGAGCTGAATGAAGGACACCCGGAGGTTTGTACACTCACTCAGCCAGCTGATGAGTTTTAGCCACAACCCACAATTTAGCATATGGTGTGAGACCAGGAATAGTGTTGACCTAGTTGGAGCTTTTGTACTTCATCATCAAATATTGTCCCTCCAGACTGTGTTCACATGCACCCGCTCCCAGAGTCACTGACTTCACTTGAGTAGAGCCAGTGGCAACAACACACACACATTGACTCATGCACTACACCCTATTACATAAACGCCTTTATATTTGTTAGACTTGTAAATACCCTTATATCACCTGTACTACTGTGTGTATACAGTCATGGAAAAAATTATCAGACCACTTGTTTGTTCAGTTTCTTGTTCATTTTGATGCCTGGTACCACTAAAGGTACATTTGTTTGAACACATATAATGACCATCATTGTTTGTGACTGCAGCCATTCGTCCTTGGTTGGGCTATTTTTTTTTTTTCTCCACTCCTTCACCACAGTAAGGTGACAGTTCAAGGAGGTGTCCATGACTGCATGTATCACTCATTCATACAAGGTTTTTTTTTCTGATAACTGTTAATATTTACTGTATATTTGACTAAGATGTGCACACTTTTATTCTCATTTTAATTTTAATTGTTGCATTTGACATACAGATGAGACAGCAAGATGGTCCCTGGTTCAACTCCTGACCTGGGCCAGGAGGTACTCCAGGTACTCTGGCTTCTTCCCATCTCCAAAAGCATGCCAGGTTAATTGGTTACTGCAAACTGGCCATATATGTGAATGTGAGTGTGAATGTGTGTCTGTACATGTTAGCCCTGCAAAGTGGCGACTTAATAGAAGAGAACATAATGGAAACCCTCAAACAACTTAACTTAGAACTTAACAAAGGAACATTTTACATACAGTCTTATAATAGTTAGTTAATTGTAGTTGTACCAGTTTATCATTTGTCTATGTTGTATATGTTGTTGTCTATGTCTTATAACTCTATTCCTGGTCGGAGCTGCTTTATCCATCAAGTTTCCCTCCAAGGATTAATAAAGTATTTCTGATTCTTCTTCTGATTTTTCATTTCTCCTCATACTGGATGAAAAGATCCCCTGCAGTTGAATTATTAAGTGACAAGCCAGAGGTTCTAAGAGTAGAAATAATCCACGCCGGTCACATCGATAGCGGTGTCCGTTTTATACATGAAGGTCAGTCAGTCAATAGTTGGTATTAAAACAAGAAACACCGATGATGTTTTATCAGATCAATGTGGGCGCAGTCTGTGGCTGGAACTCTGCAAACATCTGACCTTTTCTGATTAATTTTATATCATTCAGTGCCTTTAACCATGTTATTCTCTGAACAAACTCTCCACAGGCACCAAAATTCATCTGAATGCATCAAACGTATGCTTGAATACTTTAACATTCACGTGAAATAGTGAGGATAACAATGCAGATGAACCTAGGTTGCAACAAAGAATTCATTATTCATGGAGCTTCCGTGTAGCTTTTAGAAAGTTGTTTTATTAATATGCTAAAAGCCAAAGTTCACATGAGATGCCACAGAGAAACGCTGCCACTTCAGTTGACCCTGTTTTTTTGGTTGCCAATGAAAGTGCATGATTGTTCAGCGCAGCCATGATCCCCCCATGAGGCTGCAGTCTGAGTTCAGCACCGTGGACAGATCCCGCAGCTCAGTGCTCAGTGTGAGCTCAGCTGTCCTTTCTCTGAGTCGGCCGGTTGTTGGAGACAACACACACCGTTGTCAGTGGCCTTGTAGCTGAGCTATGATTACAGCTAAGCTGCAGCAGTTCAGCCTTGCCTCCGATCTTCACATCAGTGACGCACAGCTCCTCTCATTATAGTCAGCTTATTATTGCCTCTGTAAATACGTTTTCTTTTTCTTTTTTTTTTTACTGAATGTGTTTTTGTAAAGTTTTGTATAATAGCGATTTGTCTGGAGGAAAAACGTTCCAGACAGAACGTCATGTACTGAATTCATTCTCTTAGATCGGACAGGGGTAAGAGAGCAGGATGTGAGGACACAAAACTTAAAAACTACTGGTCAGATTGACTTGGAATATTTGCATGAGGTGTTTAATGACGGATCCTGGAAGTGTCCCTTTGTATAACACCGTGTGATTGGACAGAGGTAAGGGAGGGCGGTTGTGAGTGGTGTGCGAGTGTGTCGATTTACTCCTGGTGTTTCTATGACTCTGAGAGGAGGATCAAAGTCAAAAAGATGACTGGTTGCAATCTCCGATTTCTCTTCTCGAAAGACACGCTAACCAGCTCACCGCAAGCACCCTCACTTCTGGGTAGTTCAGGATGAGGTTTGAGCCATGTGTTCCATCCTTCTGTACTGCATAGCAATGTGTCAAACACACACACACACAAATTCTTAAAGCACCTCGGTATTCAAATGTCCCAGCAGCCTTCTCAATCAAATACTACTTTGGTTGTTTTAAAACTGCAGTTGAGACAAGTGTTGCTGATACCTCATGTAAATGGTCAGTGTATTATCTGGAAAGGTGAAGTCGGTGTAAACCTCCGGTGTAACGCCTGCTGGTGAGATAAGGTGTGTTTGTTTTCTCCCTCTACTGCAGTAAGCTAAAAATTGACTCACCCTATCACGGCTTCTTGCGATTATCTGACGTGCCAGAAGGTTCATGCCTCAAAGACTAATTAGTTTCATTAATGTGTGCTCAAGATAAAAAAACAATTGCTCTCATGTAACTGAAATGCTGATGTTCCACATCCTTCAGCGCCCCCATTACTGCCGCGATGTCTCTTCACTTTATTCATCCTCCACATCTTAAGGTTGATCTGAGCAGCAGCTCCCTCTTGTTCTTCTCTCTTAATTATTTTTGTTATTCACAGACACTTTCAACTCAAACCAATAGTGCTGGAGTGAATGGGTTTTTTTTTTTTTTAGTCTTTGAGGGCGAGGGGCATCGCGACAATCAGGTACATGAAAATACGTAGAAGATAAAAGCTGTGAGGGTGTGTAAGGAATGAATCCACTTTCTTTAAGTGGGAACAAAGTGGACTAACACTTTCTTCACCAGTCACTTTTGTTCAGTGTGAATCTTATCAGTCTCTGTTTACTGTTACTGTCACTACGTCCAATGTCATCATAGTCATTATTATCATCACCCAGCACCACCCCAGCTTCCAGTTCCATCGCTAATCAGCATCAGCATCGTTTCAGCTGTAATCAACATACACGTGTTAGCTGGGGGAAAAAAGAAAAAACTTTCTAAATGCCACTTTTATTTTAAAAGGAAGTACAGAGACTGGAGGAAACCAGCTCTCCAGTGCAACACATTCAAAGACAAGAAACATGCACACTGTTCAAGGCAACGGCAGACACAAACACTTTCTCTCAGCCACCAGGTTGAACCTTTTTGCAGCGCTCTTTGTCCTGCTATTCTCAGACATGTTTTACCTACACTATTTTCAGGAAATGCTGCTAATGGGACAAAGAACAGATGATTAAATGTTATTCGTGTTCTGGAACCATCTGGATCCAGGAATCTGTTGAAGGATTCTTCCTCATTGTAGAGCATCAGTGTCTGGAACTCACAATAGCAGCAGTGGACTGTCTCTGTGGACCAGTGGTTAGTGGGTCTGTCTGTTAACCCAAACCCATCTAGCTAGCATGGATAGCTCCCATCTGACAGCTTTTGAGAGAGGACGCTGCAGTAGAAACAAGCTTGTAGAAACACGGTCTACTCTGCATATGATTTACCCTCCCCCCTGCCCTTTGGTTCCTACAGGCGTTTGCTCTTTTATAAGAAAATAAATGATAGATTTTGTTTTGTTTGATGGAGAAACACAGCAGGGTCGGGCTCATGCCTGTTCGCCCTATTGGCGTTTCAACTGGTGGGGTCCATGCCCATCATTAATGACCTTTTCAGGCACGCAGGGCGAATACATTGTGTCGAGGCTGCAAACCTTTTACTAGCCTACGGGTGCTTTGTTCTCTGAGGTGCTGAGGGTGAATAATTCAAAATTTTAAAGATTTTGATATCTGGCCTTTTACAGAACCATAGAAATGAAAGAACGAGGCATGAATGGAGTTGGGGGTTGGGGGGGGGGAGGGGCGGGGGGCTGCTGTGCACTTATAGATACTCAGATTTACAGCACCAGTAAGAAGTTTGGACACTTTCTCACAAATTAAATTGAATGAGAAAATGTGTCTGATTTTTCCTGTTGCTGTTTCTTTTCTTTTTTTTTTTTTCTTACTATTAACTGCATTTAACTTTAATAAATGAAACAAGGCTCATAAATGTTCCCTCGTCCTTGGTGAACTGGTGCTTGGTTACCTTTTGGAGTTAAGACATAAACTCTACCTTTAATTAATACGGTCACGTTTGCTCTTGACATCAGTCTTACGCTGCACTTTCTTACGGCAAAATAAAAACGTCTGTGGAAGATTCATGGCAAGACTTGAAATTTGACATAAGAACACACTGGATGTGATTCTGTGCCATGAATGATTACAGTTTAATGCGGAAAGCAAGTGACAGCAATAAAGCAGTGCGTGATGAACAGTGAGAACGACGGGTGCGAGAGAGCCAGATACTTTCTCCTTGTGAAACATTACTTCCTGAATTTCCATTTCAATCACCTGAAGCCTCCTGGGAGGCCGAGGTGGGAGGAGTTGAGCCCCGTCCTTGCCAACAATGGTTAGCATCGGGCAGCACACCCTGACATCTCCTTCCGCTGCTGGTATCTTCACAGTCATCATGATAGTGTAAAACAAATGAACTACACAGACTAGCATAGATTCTTGTCATCCTCTCGTTTTCGTCCGTGACTCACTTCTTATGCCTTCGAAGTGGTCGTAATGCAGTAAAAGGAAACTGCAGCTTCGTGAACACGCTCCATGTCTGTGTGATGCACCATATGCGTGGCTGCTCTGAGCAGTCGAAGCAGCACTTTCTGTCTGGAAGTGGGATGCTCTGATGCTCAATGACATAAATAGGTCCTGCGTATTTGGAAACACGATGCCTGGATATATTTGGATGTGTTGCAATAAAACCTCCTCGTCAGATCTCTGCTTTCCCTCTCTGTGTTTTATGTGGGATCACCACAAGTGTCATGTTTATTATGCTGCTGCATTTTGTCACTTTGTGCAAACAATCTGCCGTAGTGTTCAAATTCGTATTTTCTATTGTTAATAATGTGCTCTAATACATATGTCCTTCCAGGGGCTATGTATATGTGTAATTGAGAGTTAGTGAACAGAAAGCAAAGTAATCCAGCAATCGACTTCATCACTTCAACCCAATCAGCTATCAAGAACAACCAACTATCAAACTCAGAAGAAGAACAGCTCAGACTCAAGGTCACAGCAGCACTAGCCGGTGCAAAACCACCCCCCTCGAAGCTGTCCTGTCAAGAAAGAAAAGCCCTGACCTCCTTACAAAGGGATCAGGACATCACCATCCTTCCAGCAGACAAAGGAAGCTGCACAGTGGTGTTGAACACCTCCGACTACCAGGACAAAGTCACTGGTCTCCTCAGTGATTCTTCCAACTATGAACCTTTGAAGCCAGATCCCACCAGCAACTACAAGGATTAAGTGATCGGCCGGAAACTTTACTACCGTTTGTACCCAGGAGAAGCCATCCCCCGCATTTACGGCCTCCCCAAGATCCACAAGGAGGGGGCGCCACTGAGACCATCAGCAGCATCAAGTCAGTCACGTACAACATCGCAAAACACTTGGCGACCATTCTCGCTCCGCTGGTGGGGAACACTCCACATCCCATGAAGAACTCGCAAGACTGCACAGACAAGGTAAGAACCCTGAAACTGGACCCAGATGAAACCATTGTCTCGTACGATGTAACTTCTCTTTTTACTTGCAGGTCGTACCCTGACGTTCACCCGTTGACTGCTGGGATCGGCTCCAGAACAACCGCGACCCGTAACCGGAGCAAATGAAGAGAAGATGAATGAATGAATGAATGAAACACTGACTGACAACACAACTGAAACGCGTTCTCAATGACACTGCATTGCTAACGTAACGCAATTGAGTTGACTTGAGTTAAGTACTTTACCAAATCAAATCAACGTTAAAGTAGAGCAAAGGACCGTTTCATGGTCCAGTGATCATCAATCCTGTGTTCAACAGACCAGTCAAATCCCGCTGAGCAGGAGCGGATCTGTTTCAGACAACTGCAACTTTGATGGTCGTGTGAATTATGAACTTGATCTTCCCTGTTTCAGTCTCCCGTTCAAAGGACCAATGTTTTTGGGTGGCTAGGAAAATTGAACTTGCTTTATTTATGTTTAATATCTGCTAAATAACCCAGAGTGCTACGGTCAGTCAAACGTGTTTTGACTTAAAAATCATGTTCAGTCAAACGTATGTTGATTGACCGACATATCCTGCCCCTCTGTCTTTCATAAATGAATCCGTTAATTACAACTGTGTGGACCTGTCATCAGGATTATCCAAAATCAAAACAGTGTAACAGTGTTTGTGAATGAACAAACGATCCTCCCATTCTGGACTGGATTGGAACTGGAAGTATGTTAACTGAAATGTATTTTGACAAGGCTGTCATCCAGCGTAATTCTCAATTACGTTACAAACCTTAATGTAATTGAGAAGGCGTTTTAATTGGGTGCGAGCGTAATTCTTAGGAGACAGGGTTGTACATGAATACTAACAGACAGTGGGTCTGTTGTTGGTCAAGTGCTGCATGAGCAGAACATTGTCTCACCAACCTTTGCTATCCTTGTTATCGGTTGATTCTGGACACAAGAGCGTCTCATAAATCGGCAAACAGATGATTCTTTACATTCATCTTTCATACAATAAAACGTAAGAAATATAACAAAGCATCCGATTAAACATCTCAGTAAAAACCCACCCAATAATAATAATAATAATAATAATAATGATATTTTTCCTTGTCTCTATAAGGTTTATTGTTGTTAATGCAATGATATACAGCTTAACTCCAAGTATGAAATATTTAGCATAACTTAAGAACATGTCAGTGGTCAATTTACATCACATAAAAATTTAAAAAAATACAAAATAAATATATTTTACACTCACAGATGTAAAATATAGAACTACCAAACAATCCAAGTTTTAACACTTGTCCATGATTGAAGCATGCTGCACCAAAACAATCTTGCCTCAAGAGTGAAATCAATGCATTTGACACCCAAATGATAGACGGCCATAGTGGAGTGATTTTACAAAGACCCACTCATTTATACAGTCATTTTCAAAGTATCAGTACTGTAAATCTCACATATCTAATTACTTGATTCATATCTGACCAGCATATACAATAATGTAGATAAGTCAGTGTTTACACATCGATGGTGTCCAGCTCGTCAGACCTTCGGTTAAATGTGCTGATAAGAGTTTGGCCATGGCTGCTCATCTGCAATGACTCACATGTGACTGAATACAAAAAGCCTCGGCTCATTCAAAACAGACCAGCAGCAGCAGCAGCAGCAGCAGCAGCAGCAGCAGTGACAGCGATACACCATTATTCTTTCATGTCCAAAAAGATAGAAAATATAAAATAAAATAAAATCTGTTGCAGCTGTCTTCCTGTACTTGAAAGTGAAGATCTGTGCTCAAAGCTAAATATCCTGTTGTCAAGTTTGTGTGACAGTTTGTGTGAGAAAATGCAGTTTCCCCCTTTTCTGTGGGCAGCAAACCAACCCAGGGCTTCATGTTTGAATGTGAATTTGAATGAATCAGACATGTAAATAAATTGCTATCAGCATCTCAGTACCTGTCTTTCCAGGTTTTGATTTGCCACCAGTTTTGTTTTTCATCTATGTGCGCTCCATGTATGTTCCCTTTCTGCCTTGACAAGAAAGCACCCCGGCAAACGTAGCCTGCGGCACGTCAAGTGAGCCTTTGTTGAAAAGGTTATACATTTATACTCACGCTGATAGAGAATTTACAAAGCCCAGTGGCTTGTTGCCATTGGAAATGATCAGAGATTTAGTTGGAAATCAAAGAAATCATGGGCTCAGTCAAAAAGTACAATCACTTGTACACCGATGAAACACGATAATAACACACACTATCGACACTATCGACATTATTCTGTTCTTTCTGTACCGTCAAACTTTAGGCAGCAGACCTGTTGTACACTGAACAAAGCTTTGTAGCAGTAAAAATATTATTTTCCCATATCTTATTTTATTCTGTGAATAAATAGCAATCAAAGTTGTGTATCCACCGCCGACAGAATAAACTGTGTTTCATGTCCACAGGCTTTAATGAGCTTTATGCTTCTGGATAGTGTCTGAAAACAGAAGAAACATGTATGATGTAATCTGTGTGTCCACATAGACATTTAAATAGCTTCTGTCAGAAAACACAGTCTTTGGAAAGCAGAATCCCTGCAGGGGCGGTCTAAAGGTCACCGCCTGTAAAACATCCAGATCACAGTTGTTGCTGTGCGCTGATGTTGCCATCGTCTTGGCAAATGCCTTTTTCTTCATGACCCAAAACATTTTTTCCACTTATTTGTGGCTGAATATCCAACAGATTTATGGTCCTTGTCAATGCATGAGCTCACCATGAGCTAATTAAAAATGTAGGATCTGTATTCCAACTTTGGCCGTTAAATCCATCTCTCGCTTCCATTACTGATGGAATTAAGACGTTATCAAGTTGACTAATTCCACCCTCAAGGAAGTTTACATGGGCTCAGTATGATGGCAAGTTGTCAGCACACAGAAATCACTGCTGTAAATATACGTACCGTAATAGCTTATATAGTTCAAGCAATGTGAAATGTACCATGAATCATAAATTAGCACAGTAAAAATATACTATGTAGTTCATCCTATGAATATAAATTAGTTCGGGTGGAGTTAAGTGTGTTGAGTTCATCCACTAAAGCTAATAATCTTGTGAGGGTGATTTCAAAAGTGAAGTCTATGTTTTTTAAACATCCAAATGGTTCACAGATGCATTTCAAATCAAGCAGCTCTGTAGTACATCTGAAATGTGGAATAAAAGCGATGATCGAGTGAACTCTCGAGTGAAAGTTCAACTAAAGGATTAGATGTCAAATTAAACGTAAATGTAAAAATATATATATACTGTATATATTAATAAAAGCGTTCACATCAAATTAAATCCATGAAAGCGTATTCTACATTTTTAATCTGTAATGGGTTGAACTTCATGTGTAATCTTAATCTCTCTGTGTGTAATCAAATTTGGCATCAGATTTAGACCCCAGGCACAACAAAATACTGATGAAACAGCATGAAAGACTTTTGGTGAGAATCTTGTTGTTGTTTGCCGCCGACAGTGATCAAATACCTCTTTCTCTGTTCTGCCGCGTCTCGAAAACTGTATGTCACAAAACGATCCCAGGTCAGAGGAAATTATACGTTGAAGAATCAATACAACAGTGAATGGCCCCTAACTCTGGCAGTTCCAGGCACTGTGACATCCATAATACATGAGCCACTATCAGGAACAATCACAGCTGGGAATGACATATTTGGTACAACGCTCCAGTATTCCAGTATCCAAATCCAGTAATCTATATTTCAGTAGAGAGCTTGTTAAAGGAAAGCCCCTCTGTTCTTCATGATGAGTTATAAAATATTTCTTTTTGTTTTCCTCTACTTTTTTTCCCCTTAATCTTAGTTTTAAGTGCCTCTTCAATCTTTCATGCCTCTGGTCTTCGTTTGTGCGACCTGAGCTTGCAGCCGTCCACGCTGACACGCTGCGATGCATCCGCCATGACTTCCACATTATGTTGTCAAAAGTACATGTCGTACCATCCAAGGAGCAGTTACAAAACACTGTGTTACTGAGGACATGTTTATCTTCGTTATTCCATTCAACAGCTAAAGGCAGCAACAATTTGATGCAGTGGGTAGTGTGGGTTTCCTCCAGGTACTCCAGTTTCCTGACACAAATCAGAAAAATGACTCTAAATTCGTGAATTGCCTGTTGTCTCAGGATCAACTGTCAACAGTCGCAACACCTATTCATCTCGAAAGCAGGTTGTTCAGCTTCAATGAAGTTTTCAGTTCAGCCTCGTCTTGTCTGTTGGGTGTTTTGGGTGTGTGATTGTGAGTGTCACCAGTGGTGG
>CAAKHB010005794.1:40482-91017 GCA_901007665.1 Aeoliscus strigatus | reverse complement strand
TGTTGTGGGGGGGGGGGGGGGGGGGGGGGGGGGTGTCCAGTGGTTTCCCCCCCAAACATGTGTGGTCACAAGCACAAGAAAAACATGAAAAACAAGGATTTAGTGACCAGATATGAGGGCTGAGCAGATGGAGGGAATCATTAACATACTCCTTACTGTTTAAGACCGTCATGGAAGCCATGAGCATGCTGGGTTAAATCTTTAGACCTGCTGTTTGCTCAAAGACGTTCTGCCGTTCATCCAAGAAGCGTCTCCATCTCGGATGAGTACCTATGATCTAACTCAGCAAGTTACTAGGAACAGGATGACATATGATAGCACAAAGGTGGCTTTGTCCAAATGGAAAATGCTGGACCAGCTTTGAGACTAGCAAAGGAGAATTCCATTCCAAGATTTAAAACTTTACAGACGCGCTCCATTGTGTTCGTCTGTCTACAAAAGCAAATGATAGTACGACAGTACACATCGGCATAGGTCTTTCATCTGGAACAAATAAAAAATAATGACATGTTACTTCCAGTCCTTCAAAATGCTTTATAAGCTAAAATCTTCTAGCACAACCTCAGAAACGTTCTCAAGAGGAGAGCTCCCTACCCCACATCCAGGAAGCTCACCTCTCTCTGCATCTACCGCAGGTGAGGTGGTGCATAAATTTCAGTGTGCATGGCTACTGACATTTGAACGATATCCTGTTGCCTCAAGCTCCTTCCAAGTATTAGACATGGAAAAAAAAAACATTTCAGTTCCAATCACACTCAATGCATATTTTCCAGGAAATATTGGGTGTTTCTTTTTAAAAAAATCTGTTTTTGTGTGTGTGTTTTTACACACATATGTGATCTGCACTCTAGGCGTGCGCTTCAGCTTTCGGTTACGTTTGATCACAGCACACCAACGTTTGCATAATTTTCATATCCTACTTTACATGTAGATCAGATTTTCTTAACAACACAGCTGATGTTTCCTCATGAACTCTCCTCAAAAATAGTGAGGAGAGGAGGATAGGATTCATCCAACTCACACAGACAAATACTAAGACACGCAAATTAGAGAACAGACAACGTGTGTACGTACATTACATGTACCTGCGATGCCTTTACTCTGACTGTTTGGATGTTTTGGGGCGTATTACGAACAAGGGGCCAGCGATAGTATCGCACCTATAAATAAGTAAACGCTTCATATTCCTCTTAAAAAGCAGACACACAAGGTCCACGCTGTCCGCTGGGAGTTCGATGTACAGCAGGGTCAGGTGGGGGCATCATTAATTAAAAGCATGTGCTTCACTGAAGCACTTGTCAGCAATGCAATAAAACAAGTTTAAAGCCCCGGGCTGCCCACATTTGTTATCCCTGCTTTTCATTTCTGTGACAAAATGTCCTCTCACTGGTCAGAGCATAACTCTTTGTCTCTGACAGCTGCAGGATTATGAGTTCGATGGAGGGTGAGGTGAGAGGGAATGGGAGGCAACATTCCGTGCACGTCAAAGCCATTACGGTGGCCGTACATTACAGAGTATGCAGTTCCTCGCTCATCTCGGCAGGTGGACAGCGTCTATGCTGATCTCGGAAGAAGAGGAGGACCGTATGGGCTGGGCAGTGAGAAGAAAACCACCTGGTCCGACGACTGCCAGGTCAGCCCAGCCATCGCTCTCCGTCGTCTGCTCAGCAGGTGCAATCAGGAAATTCTGATTTGAGCTCAGGAACATGAATGGAGTGTGGTTTGTATGTCTGCATTCAGATGAAAAGAAGGGGACATCCCGGGACGTGCAGTAGAACTGTGAAATACCCCGTGTGTACCCAAAGGAATATTTGAACACATCAGCTGGATTATGTATCTCTGAGATGTGAAAAGAGACCAAAAACCCTGTGCATCCATCAAAGTATTAATGAGGAATTGGGTGAGAAAAATATGTGAAAACCACAAAGTAGCTCCAATAAAAACAGGCAGCTGTCCAGTCAGTTAAACCTGTTATATTTTGTCTGAAAGGCTCCGATGAGTAATTCTGTCTAAGTGTCTCATGATGTAACAGATATATGTAAAAACACCAGCTGACCTCCAGCAGCAGTTTTGTCTGCAGCATGTTTTTCTGTGCTTCTTCTGCCAGTATTTTATTGGCAGTAATGATCTAATCCCAGTTCCAAAGTGTTGACACAAACTGCGGTCACAGCAGCACTAACCCCACACTGGGTGACATTCTTGATTAGCATGTAGCAACTAGCCCAAATGTCACCATGTGAACATGTGAAAGTGTGTCAGTGCAAGCACAGGCACATTTTCTGTCTTTTCCAACCACTTTTCATGCTGTTTCACCGTCTCTTCCTGCCTCACCTCTTCCCTCTTGACACGTCATTTGGGTCCTTCAGAACCTGGCTGTTCTCCTCCCAGTCCCAGTTGGATTAACATACATTACACATTTCACAGTGACTCTGGAATAAAAGATTGTATTCAGGTGGTTTCTCAGAGACTAGAAACCAGCAAGCACATATCGCCAAGGTCAGAGCAGACTTGAATAGCCCACCTTAATTCATTTTGGGGGTTTGCCAGTACTTTGGCATGCTGTCTATTTTGCATCGCCTAGCGGCCCAGGTGTTATTTTAGATTACACTGTGTGCTCACACAGGCAAAGAGAAGACCTGTAATCAGGTTAGTTGAAGAAAGAGACGCAGCTCTTCACCCTCTTCATAAAATTACGGCCATTGTCACACTCAGGACCAGTAATCCCTGAGGCTCCAGCAGCATGGTGCAGTGTGTGAAAGTAACCATGATGGCAGTGCTGCTGGAGGTACATTGCGGTTGGACGTGCCAGAGCAGCAGGCAGCAGTAAGGTGAGAATAGCTCGGTGAATCACCAGCACACCAGGCAAAAGATTGTGCATCCGACACAGCTCTGACCCAGGCCACTCTTCCACCCACCTGGACAAAGCACATTTAGTGAGGACTCCCTTGTTCTCCTGTTACGCTGCATTATGCAGTCACCACAGGAGCCAGTGCACATGTTTCAATTTACATTGCTTCCACTATATCTGTGAACTCCAACTTCAAGAGACATCAAGACCCTGTCACCCACAGTCTGAATAGGGCTGTAACATGAAGAGGCACACATCATTTCAGTTCACTTTGTTTCTCCAAACAGCCAGTGAGAAACAGCTTTCAAAACACCTCACATACAAAAGAAATCTTTCTCTGTGTCTTGGGAGACTGGAATTATTGATATTAGCCCTGAGATTGTATTTTGACATTCGAAAATGTACTGAGGTTGAATTGCAATGAGTGGATTTAAATAAAATCATATACAGAACAAATAGGAGACATTCTGTACGGTGGCCCTGAAGAGCAAATCACAGCAAAGAATCATTAAACATAACAACAAAAGACGAAAAAGAAGCAGAAAACAGAATAACGTACTGTCCATTTCCCTCCTGTGAAATGTCATCAGCGACAAATCGGTCCCAATCACCAGAGGAGACTGTTGTTCAGAACGACGCACTCTTAAAAGTGATCATTGATCTGACTGATATTCTCAAGGATTGTGTCCAGAGCCTGTGACGTGTTTAAACTTGAAAGGAATTGTTATTTGACCTTGGCCCTTCCCCATGTGTTTGGGTTGAAATGTGACAGGAATGATCATTAATGGAATCAGCCGACTGTTGAGCACAAGCAACATAACGATTTAGGTTTGCTGAAAGTTGTTCTTGTTTTAGCACTAAAAGACTCATCTTGTATCCTATATATGTGTGAATTTCTCCTGGAGATCTATAAAAGCACCTATCTATCTATCTATGTGCACCACCACCTGTCTTCAACGTGTTCACCGCCCCATCCCACCCAAAAAAAACGTGTAGCCTCAATTTGTTGATGATATTCGTCTTGGAAATACCACAGACCTGTTGGTGTGACATTATTACCAACCTCACGCTGTCCTGCATCATACTCTTCCTCCACTCACACACTGTTGACTTCCTGCAGCAGCTCACCTCCCACAAGACTTCCCACACGTCTATCTGTCCGCTCTGTTTTATGATGTTGTCAGCAACTGATAACAACAATCGCAGCTTGTCAGCAGCAAAAACAAGCACTTCTAAAAGGACAAATGCTTCACTGGATTATGATGTAGCCCTTGTGCTGTTGCCAGTTCCAGCGTTCCCACTCCCCTCTGAGATGATTACAATAACTTCCCTTCAAATCATTTTGACCACTAACCCTATATTCATCGGGTTAAATATTATAATTTGTGTAGCTTTTTCTCTGTGCACCAGCAAATGCGACATATGGATGTTTTCATCACAACATCTGGAGGCTGTTCTCCATTGAAGACCATTAGTGCTGGGCCCTCTTGCCCCTTCTTTGCAAAGCCTCCTGACCTCTGTTACACACTTGTCTACCAAATACATTGTTAACAATGCTGAGAGAAAGAACTCCTCCAGAGACAGAAACAGACAGGTTGGAAAGTAGTGTCAGTAAAGGTTAAAAATATGATTTCAATTCATTTCACTTTCCCACTGTTTAATCCAATCTGCCAAAAAGTTTGTGCAGCAGTCAGGTGTCAGCAGGAGATGGACATCTGCAGCATTAAGCCTCATTACATCTCAGGATGTTCACGTCCTGCCACTGATGCTCGACAGCTCTTCACTTTCTCCATCTAGTGACATCGCGCCAGCAGGGACCAAGAGGCTCAACGTCTCTTTTAATTCTTTTTTCACTTCCCACTCAAATCACAATTCACAATGCCTGAGTTGATCAGGAGAAGAAGAAGAAAAAAAATCCCTGGTGAAGAAGTGACACTGTCGGTGCTGGCTGATGGTCCCTGTGACACTGATGGTGGCGGAACGCTGCTGCGACCAGTGAGTCTGAGGAAACCAGATGGACATGGACAAGTGGAGGCAGCGACAATCAGCACGGTGAAAGAACCACAACCTGAGAGAAAACATATGTAAAAAGTGGTGGGAACACCAATGACGGGGAGCTGCTATCTGAAATGACAGAAGGCGGTGAGCAGGTGATGACGCTGACACACTATACTGTATGAAGGGACAAAAGCTTTGGCAAGAATATCCTGAGTCCTGACTTCATTTGATGTTAAACAGTAAAGAAAGTAAAGGTTGACAACCTACAATTTGCTGTTGTTGTTAATATGTGCTGCATAAAGACTCCCGATTATGCATCATAAATTATGTACATGTACAAGACAAAATCTGCATGCAAACACCACACTGCATTCACTGCAGCTGGGGATCAGTCCTCGTGAGGGAAAACTTTTCCCCCAAAAGTATTTCTTCTTCTCTCTCTAGTAACTGCAGTGACACAGTGTTATCAACTGCCAAGCAGGCTGCATAAGGGATTTAAGATGAATAACACAAATGAGCTTACATTAACACAAAAGGTCTGTCGACTACAGAGCGCCGCGATAATCACTTTGTAAGAGGGGGCAGCAGGAAACGAGCTGCACTGGCAGTGTAAATCATTGATCAGTTCATTACCAATATGGCACTGATGGATTTACATTAGGGTCATTACCAAACACCCACAGGAACCTAACCTGTGTGTGTGTGTGTGTGTGTGTGTGTGTGTGTGTGCCTGATCCTAGGATCCTGCATCATTTTCGGATGAATAAAAATCCACACACCTCATGTAAAGTGTATTTAGATTGAAGAAAATACCTCGAAGCAACATCCAGACATGTATCCACAGTGCTGTACGCAGATAAAAGCTCCCAGCTCGAGAACAGTTGAACGACTCAACATGCAAATCCAAAGCAGCTGTGATCGATGCAGAGTTGTTCATCAATGTTTCATGCCAACATGATGGCAGAATATTTTCTGGTTCCTTAGCTCGTTCAGTCACAGGAGTGTTTGTGTGTCTGCTCAACAGAATTAGCAACAATTGCGAAATGAAGTATTAAAGATAACAAAACAACAACAATCGCTTTTTGTTAGAATAGAGAAATGGAATAGAACAGAAAAGTACTTCAGTCATCCTGTGAGGGAAATTATGAGCAAATCTAACAAAACTAAAGCTAAACATATTTACAAAAAGGCTTTTTAAAAGGAAAGAGTAAATTTACAGATGTGAAATTGTTGTTTTGGACTTCCCTGTGTTCCTGTTTCCCTTCCTTCAGTTTATTCTTGTCACTTTGGGCGCGTTTATCTGAGGAACCACTTAATGGTCTGCTCTGACGGAGCACCGAGCGACCACACAGCTGTTTGTGTCCGTAGCGACCCCCAAGTCAAGACCAACCCTTCAGTTAGTTGGTACGTTAAATTGGAAATTGTTACAATGGCGCCGTGAAAAGGAGCCGCAGTGGCTCCACCTAATGTTTTGCTTGACGAAGCCGCAACTGAGGAAGATGTTTGATCTTGTTCCACGGAACGATGACGTGACGTTTGGATCAAACTGATCAAAGTTTGAATCTCCTCACTGTGAGCTGCTCACCGACTCAACGTGTCTTGTTTTGCACTAAAGAAGCTGAAGTTTAGTCTTTTTGGCTCCTTTTTCGACCCCCGATCAGGATGAGGAAACAATGGCAAAAATTATGATGGTGATGAAAATGTTGGGACTCAGACAGGTTCCCTCTCCCTGGAACGGACAGATCAGCGGTGGCTGTTGCACCCTTTCGTTCACAGTTTGCTGCACACAGACGCTGTATTACGATAATTTAGAGATTTCTGAGAGAGGCTCCCTCGTGGCTGAATCTGCTCTATACTATCATCCAGCCTCCCTGAAGTCATTGACTTTGTCTGGATCAGAGATGTCCAGTCGCTGACAGTGTGATGTGTGGAGGCTGTCATGGCTGTTGCTGCTCCCACTGAGTGTTTCTTTTTAGAGCAGCAGGAGCCAGCTACCGCCTGCCGAGAGCAACTTAGTCCACACAAGGTCAGGTAAAGGCAGGGTTGTTGCCTCGTTGGCCCTGGTGTATAGTCTTCACTGCGCTGTGTGAGGAGTGTGTTCTGCTCTTACTCCATCAGAGTAGAATGAGTGTTACTCCCCAGAGAGCAGCTGTCACACGCTGAGAATGGACTCCGAGAGGAAGAATGAGCAGTTTCCACAAATACAAGACAGTGAGAATATGAAAAATGTGAGATAGAATAAGAGCTGCAAACAGAAAAGAATTGTCATTAGAATAGCTTTAGCCAACCGAGGTTTATATCAAACCTTGCAACGGGTTGAAATAGAAAGTGTCTGGTGTTACACTCACTCTTTCAGGATGTTACAGCCAGTTACACACCTGGAGATTTCTGCACTGTCCACCAGTAAACATGATTAAAACATGAACTGTGAAGTGGTGTTCACGGAATCCAAACCCACTGTGATAGAATTCAGATTCAAATGGTTTCTGAGTGGTTTTAAATGGTTGTTAGATGGAAGTCATAGCAGTCATCAGTTTGACACCTTTGCTTAGCTTAGCTTCTCACTTCTCACTTTATTCAAGAAGTCTATGGTTCGGATCCTGTTTTTCATCATTTAACTTTCTGTGGATTTGTTCTGCGTGAACATGTTCAGTTTGATTTTCCATCCTGACTCGGGCTGACCCTGGTTTCTCCTGCGGCGTTACACCTGGCAGATTCACCCTTTCTTCACCTTGTGGCATGTGATGAGAGGAACAGTGGAATGTGACCAGTCTGTACTCCAAGGGATGACTTTAAAAGCCCATGCACATTTTCTTTAATTCCGTATTTCTGGAGGACTCGTGACACTGATATGAAGGACACTGATGTGTCACAGCCCATGTTGGAGTCCGTTGAATTTAAAGCTGACCTCCCTCCTGGCTCCACAGTCAAAGGGTGGGTCTCAATTCAGGGCCTGAACCTCAGAGAGCTGCTTCTGAAGGACAAATGCAACACAGCTGTCTTGTTCTCGCGCTCTCTCTTTGTGTGTGTGTGTGTGTGTGTGTGTGTGTGTATGACCCTGGTCTTTAGCTACCTCCAGGCTCTCTCTATATATATTATACATGTCTGGGAACGTTGTAGATTGGCAGCTGCCTACGGTGTAATAAAATTACACAAGAGGTCTTGCACATATGGACCAAAGAACGGCGTTAAGATAAGAGCTGGATCGATCAACGAAGGCAAAAGTTTCATGGAAAGGGTGAGATAATATTACTAATAAAAAAACAGTGTCTGGAATTGTTCAGCCAGTTTCACATCTAACCTTTGTACTTTAATAAATGAATAATGCTCTGAACAGTGCTCTGAAGGAACACATTAGTTGCACTTGCTCTCAATGAGACAAACAGCTTATGGAAGCAAAATAAAATTGAAAACAGCAAACGTCTATTTGTGCGCTGCAAACACTCCCATGCACACTTGGCCCTCTTGGTTAAGTGCACAAAAAGGTTTTTACAATAGATTATTGCTTTAGTTGGCTCTCTGCATTTTATAGTGTGTGTCATAGTTGTGTAGTATAGTAGTGTGCAATCAGTCCATATAGATGATGTGATTATTATGGTCACAAAGACTCACAAAGAGCAACAGATATTCACACATGATCTCACGCAGTGGTACAAAATAGCTTCCGTCATGGTCCCTTATTTTTGATATTGATTGTATTTTACCTTGTTGTGCATTTGGACTTTTGTTTTGCGGTTTCACCAGTGTGTCATGCATGGCTATCTGTTTTTCAAAAACAATATAGCATAGACATGACAGAAGCACACTAGATTTGATTTTCAGTCCTAAATGTCGTGTAATATGAAAAGCTGAGCTGAGGTGTGTTTTTGTGGAGAGGCACGTGGAGCCGAATGCATCTTCAACTGTGTAATTGATTTAAATTGAGTTTGTGTGCTTGTGGAAAATCTCCTGAAAGGCGACAAATTGAACAAAAAA
The DNA here is from genome assembly GCA_901007665.1 of Aeoliscus strigatus. NCBI lineage: Eukaryota > Metazoa > Chordata > Actinopteri > Syngnathiformes > Centriscidae > Aeoliscus > Aeoliscus strigatus. The sequence goes on along the minus strand of CAAKHB010005794.1, from coordinate 82,196 downwards.
TGATGATATAAAGGAGGCACTGATTGAAATTGTTGGATTGAACAGACCAAAGATGAGCAGCAAAACTTTATTGATCCCAAAGAGGACAATTCATTTGCGGCTCAGTCATCCAGTCACACGTTTTTTTGGGAAGTACAACCTGCCATCATCAGATTTATAACAAGCTAGGAAGAACACAGAAAGAGTGTAATTTAACTTTCAGAACTAATCAATTCATGTCATGCAGGTGGGTGCCGATGGATTTAATTCTTGGGATTTCCCTGTTGTGCGACCCCTTTGACTGCACCCCGTCAGATTTCACAGACAAAATACAAAGTGTCAGTTAATGTTGGGATGGAAAGTTTTCATGGTTTCAAATGCGACACCACTATGAGTCTGTGTGCCACCTCAGTGTGGAATCACTCGCTGACCACCTGCTAATTGCATTTGCTGCAGCTAAACATAGAAGCACTGTTGCTTCGTGTTGAACTCGTGACGCTTCATTCCATGATGTTTCTACCTGGTTCATGTGCACTGAAATGCAAATCTGCCTTTGAAATAATACGGGGTGATGTACGTATGTGTTTCCAGTTGTTTGTAGAGGAAAAGAACACATCTGCCAGTTGTGCTGCAGTCATTGCCATTCCAACTCCAGTGATTCAGTGTCCAGTGAACATTCTGTCCTACTTCCATCTCTGTGCATTTGACGCAGAACAATACGGCGTAATAATGGAACAATCGTCTGACCCTGAGCAGGTCGTCAGACTCCAGCAGGCTGAAGCGAGGCAGTCACTGGGGTGATTAAGTATTTACATGTATTTTTCCTTGTATTGTCATCTGACAGGTGCATGCATACTTGGGCATATGACCATCACCTGCCAGTTATGGTGCATTTGTAAAGAGTCTACTTCTTGCCCCCATTCAGAGTGTGTTCCACATCTAAAATGAAATTCATTTCACTCATGGTCATTACAGTATGATGACCCTGGGTGTGCTTTACCACTTGTGCAGTGGTACCACTTTGGACTGAATTAGAACGGGTTCTGTAACCGTGCCTTAACCTCCACAAACCTCTTGTTAATGTTCTTGTAACTGTCTGTCAGCTCTCCAGAATAGAGATCATATTTCATTTTTTATTGAAAAGAGCACACATTTGAGTTCATAATCGTCCGTGCATTACGCCAGGGTCCCATTTGTCTCGCGCGCTTTCCTGATTTATGTTTCACTTATCTCTACTCATGCACTTGTAGGGTGTGATTGTAGCTGGTGGCTGACCTGGATATCTGAGAGCATTACAAAGCACTGCAGGGAGTCTCAGGCTTTGAGAAAGTGTGTGCAGGGGGCAATGCTGCATGTATACATCTGTGGTTATACTACTGCTACTGCCCTCAGGGCTCCCTCCTGGGGAACACTGGGGGCGGCGGTTATATATTAACCTCAACCTTTTGCCAGTGAAAGAACATATGACATGTTTAAGCCAGACTGTCCTAAACTGTCTGTGTACCGTACAAGTACTGTACTGTGTAAAAGAAGTAGTGCAACGAAGCTGATGAGACAATCTGAAAAATGTCCGTGGGACGGTGACCTCAGATGGGATCGGCTGCTGAATGTCCCTATTCAGGAACTGAATTCTACTTTGGAGATTTCTGAAATGCAACTTGCACAACAGGAAGAGAATACAAGCTGCAATGAAAGCAAACCATTTCTTAATTATTGCAATTAATTGTGCAACAAACAATTTGAGGTGCCGTTATGTAATAAAATGCATACTCATACCGCACTTTAAGATTTGTTTTGTTGTCACTGTTTAAAAGAATTGACAACAACAATATCTTCAATGAGGGACTATTAGTGAGAGTGTTTTTGAGCACGGCACAGATTTTATTTAACCTGTATTTGACCATGTTAGTCCCATTGAGATTAAGAACCTCTTTTTCAAGTGTGACTTGGCCTAGAGAGTGGCAGCAGCAAAAAAAAAAAAAAAAAGAAACACAGTTATCAACAACAACACTGAGAGACACTTTAGAAAACATTCAACAAGATTTAAAGCCTTATGAGTTGAGTCAATAACTGGGCAAAGTAAAAACATGTCAGCCTCAGTGTCTTTCATTTTACATTTCGAAACATTTAAGGACATAAGCTTCAGTTATTGGGGCAAATTCCAGGCTACAAAAACAAACACAAAAAAAACCCACTTTATTTTTCCCAGAGAGAAATCTGTCAGAGCATTCAGGACAGAGAACATAAATAAGGCCTGGGAGGACAGACAGTACTGTCTGGTATCTTTCTGCTTGAAAAAAAACGCAACAAGGGAGCAGACCAAGAATCGCCTTGTAATGAATCTCAACAACGATGTGTTTGACCGTATCAGTCATATGGAGACACTTCCAAAATATATCATTAAACCCACAACATAACAATGGTTGATTGGACAGGGATGCAAGGATAAATAGAAGCAGACATACATAGTATGCTCCGGAAGCACAGTTCTTTGTTTGTCACACACACACAGCTAAAAAGCCACATCCGTGATGTTGGTTGTTTCCAAGAAAATGAAAAAGAGAGACAGAGAATGAAGTAAGAATTGAGAGAATTCAGTGAGTCCTGAACCCATTGGACATTCTGGAGGGGTCTTGGTCTCCCCTGTCACCCGTCCATCCTTCTCCGGAAACACAAAGAGCATTATGCATGAAGTCCAGAAGGTCTTTGAGCACCATGCTGTCGCCCCGCTGCACAGAATGACAATACTTCGCAAGGAATTCACAGTGCCGCATTACACAATAAAACGGTGTCCAAATCAATGAGGGGTCAAGTGGTGATCATTTTTTTACAGCTTTCCGCCTCAACCCCTCCACCCCCCTCCTATTGAAGTGTGAATAACCACAAGTCACCTTTCAGATCTGACATCGCTCTCCCTTTAGTTGGAGATTGAATAAAAAATGTTATGGGGGAGTTATAAAAGATATTCAAATGTCTTATACCCTTTTCTTTTGAAGTGTCAAAGTGGTTTCTTGGAGTTTGGGGCTTTCTGTGGATTTTCAACTTGGTATAAGTAAGGTTTTATGACCTCACAGACATTTTGTAGGTAAAGTTACAGAAGAACACTTCATGATTCATGCATGGTATGACCAAAAACAAAGAACAGCTCCAGTGTAATTTATCTAACAGTTATCATATAATTATTCTGCTGGCGAACAGCCTCAGTTGTTCTAATCAGCATGACAGAGAGAACCCACACCCCAGAGTGCAGTCTCACTCTATAATGTCTCCATACATCAGTGTTGCAGGGAGTCAGCTGTGTGTAAAAGTTGCCCACAGAGGACAGCGACTAATGAAGCAGGTAAGTTACATGTTACACATGAATCAGCATCATTACCGGGAACGGTGTGGACCAGGATGGCGACTGCCACTCAAACAGGAGAACAAATCTAACATCCAAGAATGTTAAAAGAAAAGAAAAATGCTGTTACAAGAGAGCTGTGGTGGACAGGTAGAGGAAACTACATGTTTTTACATCAGTTTACTGTCATACAGACAGTGGTAGGGCAGCCATTGCACACAATATATTTTCTAGGAGTTATGTGACATCAGAGGCATGTGCTGGCAGTGATGATATTCAGTAAGACTCTGTCCATGTGTGCACTCCGTTCAATCCCCACATAAAACACAGAAGAAAGAGACACTACATGAAAGTCATAAGACATAAACCAAAGTATCTCCGTACAGATCATTTTTTGACGTTATCAGACACCGGTTATAATAAGTACAAGCCTGTCAAACACTGTTTTCCTCCCACAGCTCCCACAGTCTCACAGACGTACAGGTCAGGGAGATTAATGAATCTGAATAGCTTGTAGGTGTGATGTGAGTAATTTTCGTACGTGTGTGTTGGTCTTGTATTAGACTGACAATGCTGTTTTGTGTTTTTTTTTCTTTCTCTGTGAATGCTGTGTTAAGATAGATTGCTGTTGTTGTGCGACACATTGGATATACAGTAACATTGCCGTCAGACTCAGAGGACTGAGCTTTGGAACGCTGTGCTGTTTCCTAACGCGCAGTATAATCATAACGCCAGCACATAGTGCTATAACGTGTAAATGAAATACATCTGTTTGAACATAAAACATTTAAAGACAAAGGAATGGAGAAAGTCATACATAGAAATTGAAACATACATGGAAAATATGTATTTACTGCCCTAATGGACCTTGTTTTGCAGTGGAAAACCAATAAAGAGGCAAGAAACACACAACAATTTTAGCGTGGACATTTGATTTCATTACTCTTTTATAGACCAACCAGATTTATCTATTTATCTAATGTTAACTAAATTCTTCAGGTAACACAGTGCAGTGGTCAGCACTGTTCCCTCAAAGCAAGAAGGTCCCAGGTTCAGTTCCTGGCCTGCACTCTTTCTACGTGGAGTTTTCATGCTCACCCCCTGTCTGTGTGGGTTTTCTCCGGGTACTCCAGCCTTCTCCCACCTCCAAAAGCATGCTGAGGTTAATTGGTTGCTCTAACTTGCCTGTAGGTGTGTGGTGAATGGTTGTCTGTCCTCCATGATGAGTTGGTGACTCGTCCATGTTGTACCCAGATGTCCACCCGTTGACAGGTGGGATCGGCTCCAGCACAACCGAGACCTGTAACCAGAGGATGAATGGATGAAATGTGTTTTTCAGGCTGTTTTCTCCCTTTTTTAAATGTATTGCTATTTACCTCTTTCAGTTTTTATATTGTTACTTTTACATATTTAGACTTAATTTAGATTAGATTCATTTAGACTAATTAATATATTTACATTTACATTTAATTCTATTTGAGCTTATTTAAAATATTAAACATATGTTATTTCTAATCACCAATTTTGATGACTCAGTGCAATTATTGCATGCAATTTTTTTTTCTTTTTGAATACCTGTATGTCAGTGTACCCTGTTTATTTTACTTATGTTTTTATACTGCTCTTTTTATATTTGCACCAGCGAGCGCAGTGCTCTCATTTCATTGCACAACCTTTTGACTCTTCAATTATATTCTGTTCCATGGCGGTGTACCACAACCCACGACTGACCTGCTCCTCCTGCAAAAAGCGCATGTCATCAAGAAATATGAAGAAAAATGTGATAACTGGTCAATAGGAGGGGCAAAAACGCATGTGTCACTTAGAATTAAGTTGTGTCACACCCCGGACCAAGCCAGTACAGACAAATATTGGTTTTATGTCAAAAAGCTGCTTGAAAGTTGGATGTGTTAATCTCCCTGCTAATGGCCTGGCAAAGGCCTCCTTATTATTCTGGCCCCAGCCTCCCTCTTCCAAGTGTCTCCACAAGGTTAATTAGTGGAGGGTCCCTCGAGGTTCCCCGAGCAATGTGGGCTTAGGATAGTGGAGGTGTCTCTACACAAACAAGGTTAATGGAGCTTCAGATAACTCCCTCCTTCTCTTTCATGCATCCACATGTGTTACTGTGCTGCAGTGATTCATCAGCCGGTCGAGGTGGGAGGAGCTACCTAGGGAGATTGAACTGTAGGTATTAGCTGTTAAGATGACATTCTCATCTGCTTGCGGTCATTGCATCATTTAAGTAATACTCCGGTCTGGAATCGGATATGGCAGTAAGGTAAACACCCAAATGTTATTTCCAGCTTTATTATGCGATGAAAGCAGAGACATTCAATCATCATGACTGTGTGCCAAAACACAACAGAAAAAACCCTCTCTATGAAAAGTGCAAATCATCCCACCCTGAGAGCCATTTTAAAAACTGTCATCCATCAGTGATCCAGCAGAGGAGCAGAGGAGCTTTTCTGGTCAGCAATGACGTCATGTGTGGGTAACCTTCAACCTCTGGGTGTTTCTGTCATTGCTTTCCCAAGAGAGACGAAGAACACACATCTTAAATCAAAGAAATGAGAGAGAGAGAGAAAGTCACTGTGTCACCAATGTGTTCAGAGTGTGACTCCAAAAGTCACACTCTGAATCACACCCTTGAATAAAGTGTATCTACGATCCATTTCCTGAAGAGTGACAAAACAGCCTGCACCTTGCCATGTGCAAAGCTCTTCCCACCTACCGCACCCAGCTCCTCCTCCTCTGCCTCCTCCCACCTCCATGACCTCCGTCAGGAACAACATGATTTATCACACCAATATCCCCTTCAGCACCATCCTGATTGCTTTGATTTCTCTATTGACATTTCCTACCATCCCACCAGCATTAATTTTTCACGCTTTTCCTGAGATGGTGAGCATCTCTTCACTGAGGAGAGTCATCAAAGCACTCACAAAAACAAGACACCCTATCTCACAAAGCATGTCTGCCATGTTATGTGACACAATCATGTTTGCTTTATGTTCCAAAGACTCTCAGACTGACCAGTGCCCATGTAAGGACATCTCTTTGAGAGAGAAACAGATGAGAGACACCCTGCTGCTTCCTCGAGGTCTCAGACAAGACAGATTTCAAAATGCAAAAGGTTTGCGAGAACAATGAGATGAGCTGGGAGATTTAAAGCTTGACTCAGTCCCTCTTTGATGATGAGAGTGGCCGAGTATGTGTGGCCAGGCTTATCTAGCTCTGTACACGCTCTCATTTACACATCTAAACATTTTTCTAGCTTCCACCGGTCTTGTCTCTGTGCTTCTGAGCGGCATGTGTGGTGTGTTTCCCAACGGGTCTCCACCTTAACGTGGTGAGGCACTTTGCGCGTCTCCATGACCCCTAGAACTATGGCAGTGGGAGTATTGAACCCCTGGCAGAGTCACCCAAGCCCGAACAAGTCCAAGGGTAGAGGCCAGATGACCAGACCCACCTTCCATCTCCTCCGCTTCAATGGCAGAGTCTAAGACAGCGGGTGTGAGAACCACCACAACAGGTGCAAAGGCAGAAGAAAGCACCCCCACTGACATGTGGGTTAACACTGGTCAGGATGGCTACGGGGGTAAACCCCAAACAGAAATTCTGTCCTCCGGGGAGACACACATGGGCAGTTTTCCAACAAACTGGATTTCTGGCAGTCCCCGGCAACTGCACTCACCTGAAGGTTGTCTTCAGTTTCTTTCGTGCCATTGGAATACGGTGGGTGTGGCTAAGATTGTGGGGGAAGGAACTGTGCGCTCCATCCCTCACACAAATCTACTCTATCCGCAGGCTTCAGCTTCTTCTGTAAAGTCCTCTGGTGACAGGATAAAGCTCCTTGTTTGAGTCCTGCTATGGGCAGGATGGGTGTGATGGTGTGAAGTGAGCGGAGAAATGAGTGGAATATTGTTGCAGCTAGTACAGGAACAACATCCACTCACTGTCAAGCGCCATGGCTTGAAGTAAACAAAGAAAAACACAGATAACCTGAAAAAAACGTCAGAAGTGTAAACGCTCAAGACTGCATAGGGAGCTCACGTAGGGTACGGGGCGTAGGGTAGAGGCCTCAAAAAGAAATCATTAAGGTCCACAAAGAAATTTTTCAATGAGTCAAAGAAAATAGGATGTATGACTCAACTACAACATGTATTTTTAATGTTGACAACAAAACAAAAGGTCCTTTGCATAAAAACAGCAGAAAATGCATTTTCAAAAAGAAGAATAAAATGTCCTTTTCATTTTAACAAAAAATCAAATACATAAATAGAAACATCTTATTCATCAATTCAACAAATGAACAACATCTTATCAACTCTGTTGCTTTTTTTTGTGGTTCCTGCTTGCAGATTGATATGATGATTCCAGCTCCTTAAAGCTTAAAGCTTCTTAAAGCACTTTCCAGTCTTCACCAGAGCTACGGTCTCTTGGCATATTAAGCACATTGGTCCTGTGCTGAATGAAAGCATATTCTTCAGTCCATTCATCCTTGAATTGCCGGTTTTTCATCCTTTACTTTCTTTTGGAGAACTTGGAACATGTCATTATGACTCAGGTCGTTTCCGCTACCAGTAAAAACCGGTAATAAAAAAAAAAAAACGGTTTCAATAGTGGAAGCATAAAAAAGCTGGACTTGTCCAACTAGTCACAGCCGATCAGCGCATCGTTGGCATGGAGAACAAAATAGACACAAGGTGAAGGACTGACACGGTCCGGAACTTTTTCAGCCGGAATATTGACCTTGACCCGAATTTTGAGTGCATGTAAACGTAGTCTATGACCTGCTGTTGTGTGTTCATCGGGTCTGATGTTTTTGGCGGCGTTGTAAACTTCCTGCGCAGCACAGCGAGCCATGCTGCATGGGATACTGACACCTGAAATGAAACAGGACCGTCTATTCAAGGCATCATTTCAGATGTCATTACTTCATGCTGTCGAAGTGTGTTAGCGTTTGTTGGGAATACATGACAAGCCACCCAACCCTCCACCCTTCCTGCAGCGCGCCCCCATACACACACACACACATACACCACACTCCCCCAAATGCATATGATTTGCATGGTACTTCTGCTGTGTAGAGGTTTGGAGCCTACCAATGATCTTTCATGCATCCACTCACATACGGGATAAACAAATCAATCACCTCTGTCACTGCTCCTCATATATCCTCATAAAATGTCTCCCTTGCTTTGATACAAACAGGTTATTTCCATCTAGGGAACTGCTGCACAACCTGAAGGAACCTCCCACACTGGAGGAGCCAACACTTCACACGCTCTGTTTGATGTATCCGCCTCCAAACGTAGAGACCAACTATGTTATTCCACAGCACATAAGCAGACGGCTCCAGCTGGGTGTGGCTGACAGTCAGCTGGGGAAAGACAGATAGCTAAGATGTGGCAGCTCTTGTCGCCGTATTGATCCACCCTTCTCTTGCTCTGACATTCAGAACAGACATGAACCAAGACTTGCTGTTCTTGTGTTTTTTTGTGTTATATTTGTGCAACCACGTGGAAGTTAGTGTGGGTGGTGTTGAGGTATGACATGTCAGATGTAGGGGGACAGTGTAGTAATCTGTCCAGAGTATTTGGGAGGAGGGGATGGAGGGATGAGGAGAGGGTTTGGCGTTTATACACTTACATAGATGTGATGATGACAAAGACAGGATGTACAGTATGGATCGGGCCTTCTCTTTCATAATTTGCTCCATCAGTGTCTTTCCTGACGATTACGTTCCCTGTCAACTGTTCTTGTTTTCTTTGTGACTAAGCTGCTAGATTTGTTCCTTGTTGACTCAGCAGTCAAGTGCATTAATTCTCAATCTCACTCACTCATTTGGTATTCTGCTGGCTAACAAACAAAGCTGCTCTCTGGCTCGCCAAAGCCACATTAATCTACATGTAAACATACAATAAAACTCCAGCTTTGTTCAGGATGAAGGCACTGTTACAAAGCTTGATCGGTTCTTTTAAAACTGCACCCGTAGCCTTACATACATATATTCACAGAGGATGAACCCACCGAGTACTCACTCCTACCCGCCTGCCTTAAAGGTTGCTAGATGCCGTGTGAGTGCCATTTGAATTGAAAGTGTGAGACCTATCTACATGCAGCCAGAGGCAGGGTCATTGGAGTGCCCAGTCTGTCTGAGATTTAATGATTGTGGATTTCTCCTCTGTCTCTCTTTTGATTTGTGATGTGTCTGTCCGGTCAGGCATTGCATGAGACTAGTGGCAAAGGTTTTCATGTCCGACTGACTTGAAGTGACAGCACTGTTGATTTTCCCTTTGGAACCATTTGATTAACAGGCAATTAAACACAGTTGCACACCTCTTCCATGTTCCACATTTTGTTATGTTTGATGTAAATTTTGTCTTTTATTTTTAACACGTCTGCAAACATTTCTAAATAACCCTATTCGCATTATCAGGATGGGGTATTATGTGTAGACTGATGAGACAAAAAAAGGAATTTAACCAGTTTGGGAATAAAGCTGGAATATAAAATGTGGGGACAGTGAAGGGGTGTGGGTAAGGAGCACAAACAAGGAAAGACACGTGCCACCAGGAAAGACGAGACAGAAGAGAAACCGTCAGGCTCACGGTGTCGGCTCCTCGCTGTGAGACCTGTGGGCTGTTAACTGAACACCCGCTGATATTTAAGTGTGAGGTCATTGTGACGGGCTCCCTGACTGTTTGCTGAGTGGAAGCTAATTCTGTATTATTGGGGGACACTGCAAATTTGTCACTCTTCCTCCACACTTACTAATTCCCTTCAGGGAGGGGGGCGGAGAGATAAGAATACTAGAGTAATTTAAAAACAAATTACCCACTGGGCTACTAAAACTGTCAAAAAAGTGTATACAAAAACCCTTAATGTTAATAAAATGAGCACGTTTTCTGAAATTAAAGACAGAAAATCAATTAATTAGCTTTCAGGTTTTTCAGGTTTTTAATCAGTCAGTGCACATCCTAACAGAGAACAGCATGCATTCCTGTGAGAAAATCAACATTAGAGTCAATACAACAAACGTTCCATCAAACTTCAGTGCATCACAAGTCAAAAGTTTGATACAGCCTCAAATTTGAATTTCCTAAATTTGAAAAAATTAATGAACAGTTAATGTTAGTAAACCTCCTGAATCAGTATGATTTGGTGAGTTTCATTTAATAATATGTGTTTTATAATCTACATTTATTCATAATGTATGTGTATGAGTGAGTTGGTCTTTCACAGTTATTACATTATAATATAACATTTTATAATATTATAGATAAACGCAATGCATAACTGCATGATAGTGATCACTTGAGACAAAAAAACCCACACTTTTATTCTACAACAACGGACCGCATCCCGAACAAGAATACATGAATTGTATTAGTAAGGGCAATTGATATTCTGGGGGATTTTCTGAATGTAAATTTTCATGAGAGGAAAAAATATTCCTGGTGAGACAAAGAAGAGCTGGAATAGTGCTTGAAAGCAAAGTAAATCATCTGTTTGGCCAGGAACCAAAATGTGTAGATGAAATCGCTGACCATCAAAAACTCTGTCAAGAGTCGATGGCTTCAGAGAGAGAGAGAGAAATCAAATAAACATGAGAGAAATTCCCTGTTGACAGTGATTCAGATTTGCACATTTTAAAGATTTGACAGTGGAGCTTCAGAATACGATCCTTTGTTTGCAGTTGTTCATCATCCTCTCATCTGTCTTGTCCTCCTGAGCCTGCTTACTCTGATGCTTTTCCTCACCCTCTGTCATAATCACTTCTCTTTACAATCAGTTTGCCCTCTCTGCCCCTTCAAGTTGTGCCACGTAACGAGGCTCTGGAGCACAGGCACAAACATCCTGCACATTTGAACTGGATTTCCTTCAAAAATCTCCAAGAGCATGTGATGGTTTGTCCAGCTCACAAGGTCACAGACCAGACAGAGATGGATCAGTTAAGATGAATAAAATCCATATTTATCCATACTATAAAGGTTCTAAGAGCAACTGGCATCTTTGTTATATAGTGAAACTGCAGATTCTCTTTCTCTCTTTCTAATTTGTATTGGATATAGTGAGTTCACTGGGTCATAAGTCGGGGACCTAAAGGTTTACTCCCACTCATTCTGCACAAAAAACACAGAAAACAAGATTTCACAGAATAAAATCCTAGTCTTAATAAACATATTGGGTCGATATCTGACTCAGGGGGTATTGGTGGGCGTGTCAAAAAGGTGCAGTGCCATATTTTGAGATCCTAATAGTATCAACATCCACTAATGTTACCAATATAGCTAAGCTAAGATATGCTTCCATGTAGATGTAGAATGTAAATTATGTTGGCGGAAGGAAATCTGCTGAAGCTAAAAATGGCTGAAAAAGCAGATTAATTGCAGGATGAAAAGTTGGAAGTCTAGCCTCAATTGGAATATTCTAAATAGTAGATAATGATACATGACCTCAAATTCGGGACAAAGTGTGAATTCACATTGCTAATGTTGGAAATGATTGGAAATATGTCAGCAGTAAAAACTGAGAAGATGAAGTCAAAGTGTAAATTTGAAGCTAAAAGTAGAACTATTGCTGAATCAACTGAAGTAGTTTAAAAACTCAGAGGCTGAAATGTAAAACTAAGAGTTGCTGAAATGGCAAAAAAATAGTAAATTCATAAAATGCAGCAAATGGAAGTAGTAAAAGTTTGAAATTCTTGGCAGTGACATTAGATGGCATTGACTGACGTCTGTTGGGGTGAACTTTGAGTTGACTATCGTAAACGACACCATCCATCCATTTCCCCCTGATATCTGGACCTAGGTCAAAGCATTCCACTGGCTCACAGACCAGATGTGCTATGTCCTTACCAATGTGTTTGTTGTTATTCTGTAGTTGCAGTGGATATGACCTAATGTGTCGTTTATTGAGAACAAACCAACAGAAGAACAGCATGTTGTGACATGTGACATTGTACAAATTCAGACAGCTCAGCCATACGATGTTACAATAAACCCATGGCACACGGTACCTATATGAATGCCAGTGCCAACACAGAGTAATTCACACAGTAAAATTAGAACAGATAAAAATATTTAGTCACAGCTATAACACCGCTTATTATTCAATATCTATCTCATATCTATCCCTCGATCTATCTCAGGCAGAAAAACAACAACAAAGTTAAGTAGTGCTACTGTGCTGCTGCGTGTCACACAAGATGTCGTGGTTATTTGAAGAGATGATCCGACTACAGACTCGCGTTGCGTAGTTTCCACTCAGGACACACACACAGCGGTATTTTGATCACACAGATTCACATCCCAGAGCCCACTACTGAATGAGGCTGGAGCTGGATGACAGCTTTAATCTTTAAGCCCCGCCTCTTCCTGCCCTTTGGCCAATGAAAGACTTGATACGGATGCGCGTCTTCACGTCATCACGCGTCCGTCGCTCTCTTTGGTCTTCCGTGTCAACATGGCGGCATCCATGGCATCTCAGCTTGCAGCAAGAGGATTAAGGACAGCCACCTCAAAGCACATTCTTGTTGACAAACTGAAGGTACTGTGATAGTTTCAGTCATCGAAGCGCTCCGGCTTTTTGACTTGACTTCGGCTGCTGTCGGTTGCTGTAGCTGCTCTGCTAGCATGTTAGCATGTCTGACAGACCTTTGACAGATCAAAGTTCAACTGTGGGACATTTGCTAGTTTCTATGTCTAGTTTTAGTTATATCTCGCTGCACTATAATGGTATATTTTGAGTTGGGTTTGCAGTTCATGTTAACAATACGCAACGGACTGAATGATTCACTTTTACTGTGATGAAATGTTTATTTGAATTAGCGCCCAGTTGACGTCATTTTACCCTGTACCTGAACGCCTCATTTAAACAACAGCTCAGTGAATGCACCTCTAGCACAGATAACACTGATGTGGACATCTTTGAACGTTGCACTTTGATCATACACTATCTTTTCTTGACCTGTTTATCAGTGCATACGTTTGCAAATAACTGCAGAAGTATTTGCAAACCAAGTACAATTTGTTGCAATAGTGAAATAAAAATAAATTATAACACCACAAATGGAAATCAGAAATAATTCTCCATACTTCCACACAGTAGACACTTTTTATTGTCATCTACGGAAAGTTATACGCTCCATGATAACTATAAATACATCATCATAGTCTACTTTTATTGACTTACTGTGTAAAGTTGGCTGTTGAGAGTGATCACAAACATCCCTGTATGATGTAAGTTTTGGCATATAAATTGAGTTAGTATTTGTAGGAAAAATCTAAAAAATCTAAATTGATGATATTCTTTTCTGCTAAGTCTCGGAAATGTCATCCTTCCTAAGGCTTTTTTTCTCACCTCTCCAAGTTCAAAGGTGTTTTATGAATAACTTTCTTTTAGGATGTTGTCGCACTTGTGAGTTTTTTTGTTTTTTTTTAATCAAAGAGAAACTCTTCACATGCTTTGTAAGAAACTTTGTAAACATTTGTCTTGGTCCTTATTTGAACTTTATCCACAATTTTTCTTCTAACAGTAAGGGTATTGTTAGCCAAAGCTCAGCACATATAACTTTGACTAAATTCACTCTTTATCAGAGGGAATTACTCAGTGAATTACTCTGTATTGGCATGTATATGTAGGAACCAGACACCAGGGAGCTACTGTAACCCCATCCACCCGATTTGTCTTAATATGTAAAATGAAAAGAAATAAAAAACATGAGAAAAAAAAATACATACAGTTAAGATAAACCACAACATTCCATAATGTGCATCAGCATGCCACTGACACATGTCTGTACATGCTACATTTCTGTATAAGTACACAGGAGTAGGGGTAGACTAAATCAAACTATTCTTATTGTTTATATATTAACATTATACTGTGCTGTGCCACACCTAAGTTAAATGACCGTATATGTCTATACAGTTATATTTGCCATGTGACCATGAACACACTTTATTAGCCTATCATTCTTCTTCTTCACCATGCAGTAGTCTCATATAATGTGTTAAACACATTAATTTAGACATTATATGCACCGTGCTTGACAGTGAAGAGCTGAACACAGTGTAGAAACTGAATCACCTCGAACATTTAGTTGAAATTGGTGATCAGCATTTTCATCAGAATCAGATCCGTAATTTTGAACAGTCAAACAAACAGCAATAAAAACATAACTACGTTGGCAGAGGTAAAATTCTCTATCATCATCATCAGGCTTCATTTTGATCAAATACACACATACTGATGAGGTCTTACGTGCTACATTCTTATACTGGAAGACAGCAGGATGTGGTAGATGGCAGACAGTTAGGCAGTCAAGTAGCTGGTCGACAGCCTCCGGAGACACTATCTCTACAGTAATTTTTTATCATCAGTGCTCTCGAGACAGTCCTCGTCTACCCAGTCCTTGTGCCTCACGATGTTTTATTCTTAACACACACACACACACACACACACACACACACACACACACACACACACACACACTCGACGAAAATAGATGCGCACAACAACAGTTATATGCTCTGACATGGGCCCTGGATGGATAAGTACAACAGGGTCTTAAACACACAAAAGCACTAAAGACCTTTATCAGAAATTCACTCTTGTCAAGAGAAGTGGGGCAGACCGACATGACAAAGAAGGAATAGTGACACTGATAAACAGCTATATTCTCCGTTACAGTGCACAAAGCTGAGCAGGCAAATAATATAATGTTCTTATCTAAATTGATCTGAATGAGTGAAGTAACAGTAAGGTACCTGCAGTTGTCTCAGAGCGTAATCATATCGTATAACACAAAGTGAGAGCTGAAAATTAGATTTACTGTGAGTTGGTGGATCATGGTGTCCTTTATGTTTTCTTGTTTTCATCAACTGTCTCCTTACAAACAACTTGGCCTCCCCTCAAAACACCAGAGGCAGGTTCAGAATGTGTCTAGAAATATTTAATCCAAGCTTTAGGTCAGGGTCTAAAGCTAATACCAAGACAAAGCAGATGTGAAGTTTGAGCATGACCAAGGTCCAATTTTTTTGCTTCTGATTGTTTCCATGATGTTTCAACACCCTCACAAATGCACGGTGCTGTTGAAGTGAGAGAACACGATGAAAATCTGTCCGACAAAATTCAAATTAGGCAGAGGCGAAAGAAACTAAAGGCATCTCGGTGAAGCACTTATTCCGTGAAAGAATCTTGCTTTCAGCAGGCTTGCAGCAAGAGTCTTGACATTCTGGAGGGATCACAAAATGTCACGACAATACATTGTGGGAGAGATGAAAACTTTTTCTCTATCTCAGTCGTGCTTTTGTTCAAAACATGAAATCCATGCTGCTTTAGTTACATCTTGTTACAATGCTTTGGATTTTTAAAGTATAATTTCACACAAATGTAGATTGACCTATAATATAATGAGCAAACGTTCAGTAGTAAGGAGCAGTATGTTGTTTTTAAATGATTCTTTGGTAGGTATTGTAGAGTATGATTTGGATGATTATATACTCTTTAGATAGATAGATAGAAATTCACATTTCCAGCAGCTGGATAAGAATGGAGACATGCAGGGTTCAGAAAGTAAACAAAAATACAATATAGTAAACTATCTGAATAGCAAAAGTAATCAAATAGCATAACATAGAATGACATAAGTGGTGTGCAATGTGAAACACTGTGTGTTTGTGTAATTAAGTATCATAATGTGTGTAGTGGATGTGTGCATCAGGGTCAGTGTCCAGCCCTGTCTGTTTTATCGCTTCCCCCAAGAATTATGGCCAAAAATGATTATTCCAAGAACATACAGGCACCTTTACACTGAAGAAATGTAGGAAGGAAAGGAAAAATTCAATACAATGATTTGAAAAGAAAAAAATGACAGTAAAATACATTGTATGTAACACATCAACTAAACTGTGCTGACATTCACAAGAGGAATGAGTGAGTCATTGAAATGTGCTGTATAAACAAAGTTGCCATACGGTGTCACATAACACTCAAGAGCGACTGTGCCCTCGCACAAAGATCCAGCGTGCAGAGCGACAGAAGCTGCAGCAGACTGCCAATTCGTCGTCACAGCAGTACTGATCCACGAGTGGCATTGAAGAACAACATCTTTGTGTATGCAGCACAGCGTCCCACAAGACTTCTTTGGCAGGTCCATATGGCACCAACAAAGTACCATGCAACATCAGGACTTCTTGTATGAGGTGAAAAACTGTGGGGTCTCATGTGTGCTTGAGTGCAGAATGCACAATGTCAAACTGCACTTGTTGTGAGAAATGTCATCACAATGAGGAGATGTATTATCTTGGCACTTTGCAAAGTCATTTCCAGACATGCCACTACTTTGTCGTTTGCCCTTCTGTTAAACTCAACCTGTCAATATCCAAAGGCAAATTTAAAACAGTCAGGTGGACCAATGTCAAAAAAGTCCCCATGTGACACAGCCGATCAGCTCCCTTTGTGATTTATTAGAACTGTAAGCTTTCATTCACAGGGGGAAGGTTGCAGAGCAGCCAATCAGCTTTGATCAATCCCATAAACAGTATCCAGTCAATGCTATGCCGTGCATCAATCTGTCACTCAAGTCTTCAAGGAGTTGATGTTGCAGGTCAAAAAACGCATTTGTTTCTTGAATGGAAGTGGATGGAGCGATTCTGCCCTGACAGCCTGTGTTACTGAGAGACTATTATCACTGAACACAGGCTATTTATCTGACCATCTCAGTCCCTGCGTGTTGTCCACCATCATCTGGGCTATTGTCCAGGTTTGCCCTGATATTGCGCGGTCAGCAGTTCAACAACAAGGGTTATATCCAATCGGACAAGGTGGATTTGTTTGATTTATTTTTGTTCTTTTTCATCTTTTGTGTGTCTGTTGCCCTTATCCCTATAATTCAGTCCAGTTTAGAATGCATATTTGAAGATGTGTGAGCAAAATTGGCTGCTACACATGGACACCTCTGCACAAAGGCTGGTGAATGAGGCCCGTTGACTGTCAGCAGCTTTTGTAATTTTTGAGGTTCTCAGGATCCGCTTATTTTATGTTCTCTGCTTTATAGAGACACAGTATTAATAGGGCTATGATGTGGTGGATGGTCAACCTATATGTTTTAACAAAAAACCTTGATCAAAACACTATAGATGGAATATCAACAAAATGAATAAATAATGGACTTTTAATGATTATAAATGTCGATTTTACATGCACAATGAAAACTCTTACTCCCAAGGAAAAGCCATGTGGAAAATGGATGGATGAACAATGTTGGAATTTAGCCACTGATTTAGCCATGATGATGGTTAACTTCAGCCTTTGTGTGTGGAAATTCTTCTTTCGCACAGATTGTGGAGTTTAGACAAATTTGAGTGCTTATAATAAGTTTCTCATTCGGGGACTCTCGTCTTGAGTCTCTTTATACATGCTGGTCTTGGATGCGACCTGGTCTTGGTTCATGTGGTTGTAACTACATTTCTGCCTGGCAGTTTATATAATTAAACAGATTAATGGGTCTCACCTATGGGCAGAATTCCTCTTCATTTGGGGAGATTGCAGGATGTCAATATGTGATTATTCCTAAGAGGCTGCATCGTTCATTTCCTGTTAGAAATGGAAAATCAAATTACCCAAGCAGACATGTTCCTAGAGGACTCAGGGTCTAGTCGGGGGGTGGGAGATGTTTATGACACGGTCATAAAAGTTTTGTTAAAATGACATTGCACACTTTCCCCTGTCCAACTGAAATATCTCAACAATTTATGTTCCATGGATGATGGATTGTTATGACTTGAGTGAACTATTGACCTTTCTTTCAGCTCCTGAATGAGGTTGTGACTTTTAGCAAAATATTCATTTCCTGTGCAGTATGAATTAAAATGGAATTGTAGAGATTTTAGCTACTGGCTGATGATCCATGCCTAAGGCAATGCATGGATCAGCTTTATTCCATTTTTTTCTTTTCTTTGGGAATACGACAGTGTGCCTTCTAGACTATGCTGTGCACCAAGATATATTGGTATGCAGAACTGGGTCCCCTAAAAAATAAATTTTCTTTTAACTACAACATAATGCTTAACTTCTCAACTGCTAACAATATCGGGAGGGCAGCTGGAGTTTCCAGAGGCTCACCTAATCTCTGTTATGACACAGTGGTATCCCCAGAACTCTGGTGAGGTTAAAATCCTCATTACTCGTTATGGCCATACCCTGACCCCTTTGAAATTACGCTGCCTAATTAGAGGCGACAAATGACTGCAGAATTAATTAACCAGAATGCTCCTTAAGGGGCATCATCAAATGTTCAAGAAATTAACAGATTGCCTGTTCACCAATTCTGTGTAATTGATTTGTTCCCATTCAGGTTATGCCCCCCTTCCATTTAGCTAACCATGAGGAAAGAAAGTGTATAGAATCCAGTGTTTGAATCATAGAGACCTACTATCAAATCGATTGCCATCGCCAACATTTATATACTGCATACAATGTTTTTCTGCTAATGAGGTGGTAGTTTGCAGCCTTGCAACTCATAAATCCAGACTGATTTCTAGTACGCTTTTACAGAAGTGACAAATGTGGGAGGCAAAGAAGCAGAGTTGATGTGGATTTTCTGCATAAACAGGCAATAGTGAATCATAGGCAGTCTTCCACTTAAAGCCAGTCATGAAGCATTAGTGGACAAATAAGGAAGACATAAAGCCTGGTCTCCTTTAATTAATGCACTTAATGAGTGTTCATGGCAGAATTTTCTCTTTGCCCTCAGTTCTGGCGCTGCCTCCAGTAAATCCAAGCAAAGTGACCCTGTGAGACATAAAGCCATTTTATTATTTTATCTGGTGAAAAGTTGGCAATCGGTCACAAAGATGACACAGCAGTTATGTGACTTCAGAATGACCTACAGTATGTAAAGGCTAAATATAGGATTAGAAGTTTAGCTATAATGGTCCATGTGATTTGCTTTGAAATTGTTAACCTATTTCCACTACTTCCAAGATGCTGCTCTGCTAAAATCAGCACACACAACAGCTGTGCCATGATTTTCCATGTCGATGTCCATGTAAAATTATCATGTTGCGACAATCTATCTCTCTCACATTTAACTCTTGTCTGACAGTCTTGATGTGATGGAAGGTTCTCCCCCACCTCACTGCAGTAGGATGCAGAGATTTCACTACAGGTTGTGCTCCTCTGGGGGAAAATTGCTCTAGTTTGTCCAGAAAGCTGTCAGAGTAGTAGTGTCGTTTTCAGTGATTTGAGGTCCTGTGACAGCGTTTTACCCTAAGTCTCTGATTGGTGTTCCACTCAGAGGGGGATCATTTTTGACAGTCAGCTCTCAGAGATCAGAAACCTTTGCAAAGGTGCAAGAAAACAGCAGGTTTGATCTATTCTAAACAGATCTGCGACTAAATTCATCAATTTCTTTCTCAGCACATGCTACTAGTTGTTTTTTTTGTAATCTTGCTAACAGAAAAAAACACTGGCAAAAATGTAACCTCCTTGGCAGTGCGCAAAATAAATGAATTCACATTACAATTCAGACGAAACTTCAAAGTTCAACATCGGATGGTCCTGTTGTAAACATGACACTGAGGTGGTGCATCCAGTTAAATTAGTGTGTGAATTGACATGCCATGGTGTTGAATTTCAAAGCCTATTTTTCCCCACAGTTTGTAAACATTATTTTTAATATTATTTCCATTCATTATTTAAATGTATTCATTTTGTTTGATTTATTTTGCATTTGCAGACTGACAGACTGAATGAATGTGAAATGAGGTTCATGTTCATGAGAACGCTGCCTTTGCTCTGAAATGTATTCTCACATGTTCTCATGCCTAATAAGTGGATTCTAGTTTGAGCGTGTCTTGAAGCGACTCGAGTCCAGTAGCCCTATGAAGACACAGACTAAATTCTGAAATTGTGGAATAATATATGCTGAATTGTGTTGACGTGGATCAATTTATAAACCAGATTAACTAGAAAGTCTCTATAGCGGTGCCTCTGCTGTCTGTTTCACCCCAAATCACACCCATTACTTCTACATAAATAGACACTCGTACACAAAGTGGAATAGAATAGAATAGTACTTTCATCATCCCGTAAGGAAATCACAGCAGCCAAAGAACAAAGGTAAAAATAATTACTAGCAAATCTAGAGAGAGAATTTAACAAAATTCACACTAAAACTAAACATATTTACAAATATTTTTAAAAGAAACAGCTAAAGGGTGCAGATGTGCAGTTGTGTTAATCTTTTTTTCTAATACATATATAGTATGAATAATAAATAATACTACAGTTTGTGAATTTCTCACAGAGTTTAATAAAGTATATCTATCTGTATATCCAGAATATTTACAGGCAAATTGAATGTACATTTTAATGACAGTGTGACCTATTGCGACATTGAGCAGCAGGGATAATTTTCTGTAGCTTTTTTTTGTGACAGCAGAGTGGAATGAGTTTGTTGGACAAGGAGCTCTGCTGTGTGTGTGTAGTGGGTCATGAAGGGGGTGTGAGGGTTGTCCATGATGGAGATCAGTTTGGTCAAGTGATCGTTTGTCCCTCACTGACTCAAACATCTCTAAGCTGTGTCCAATCACTTGTCCAGCCTTGCGGATGAGTCTGTTCATCCTGTTGGAGTCCCTGCCAGACAACTTCAAAGTGGATGGCTCTCGACACAACAGACCGGTAGAAGATCTCCCGCATCCTGCTGCAAACATCTGAAAGATCTGAGCTTTCTCAGATAGCAGGGTCTACTCATCCCCTTCTTGTACATGACAAGAAGTGGTGAATTGTCCACGGTGTACCCCGCTGTTCCTCTATTGGCAGCTGGGATCGGTTCCAGCATAAACCTTTAGCAAGCAGAAGATGATGAATGAATGAGAAAGGAAATGGATTTTCTACTTGTTCTGGTTCCTACAGGTGTCAACTGGTTTCATGTCAAACTTGAGGTTCTACTGCACTTGCATTTTGAAACAATGACCTTTCAGCTTTGCGTAGATACCACCTACATGTAACTGCTGATGTTTAAGTTGGTTAACTGCAACAAAGACCATGTGTATCATGTGTCAGGCTGCGAAATGCTTCATGCTTTCAAGTTGCAAATTTGCTTTGAATAGTGAATAGTCAGGCTAATTTTGGGAAAAAAATGTTATGGCAAAACAACCTAGCCTTTTGCTCGAATTAATGCACTGTCCTTGCCTGCCAAAAGCCAAGGTCGTGTACAGACCATGAGAGTTACAGAGAAAAATGGCATCTGTCAGTTAAAGAGCTGTGAATGGAACTGAGGAGCAGAGACATAGGCAGGAGCAGCCGAGCATAGCACCTGGATTTAGATCAGGGAGATTTGCATCATTGGCAGGGCTAATCTCATGCAGACAGGCTTACTGAAAACTTGACTGTTGTGTCTCTGCAGATAGGTACTCTAGTAATTAGCATAGTTGATGACAAAGGATGTACAGAACAAGTAAGAATTATACGGCAACAACGCAGGGCCATCACTTTAAATTTTGCTGCAAATATCGTTTTGGCTGTGGTGACAATGCCTGCAGCTGCTTCGACACAGTGAACATTTAACTGCCCAAGACGATCTGTCTTCATAAGGTAGCCTAATTCCTTGTACAGGAATTACGTCCATAGGACTAAAATGACCTGTGACACAAATCTCATGTGATGTGAAACATGTGTTCCAAAAACACGGATACCCCTGGCTTATCGGTGTTCATGTTGTTCATCCTTTGCCCACAAATTTAAGAGCTTCCAAACCTCGCTGTCGTCCCAATTTGCATTTGACATGTAAAAAAATTCAGCACGTCCTCACAGCGTACCCTGTTACGCCTTGCAGGCTTCTAGTTTTTTTACAGTGGAGGGAAATGGGAAGATGCTGTCATTGTTACTACCTCAGCACGGCACAATAAGGCTTAATATTCCTGGAATGAAAAGAATATTTAGAAGTGGTTATTGTTAACAACAGGCTGGTATGAATATTTTCAAGAACCAGGCACTGCACATGACTCAGAAACACCTTCTCTTATTGCTTATATGTGGCAGGAGTCGTGTCGGACGTGGGCTCTGGTTGTGGTGTTGCTGTGGGTGAAGAAACAGGCTCATGATCCTGTGGGCTTTGATCAATATTCTGATCTAAATTCGAAATCCTGACCTAAATAAGTATCCTTATGTAGGATACACAAACCATTTTTAAGAATTATTTCCTATTTTCCTTATCGGGTTACAATGCTGCAGTATTTGGTGTCATCCTATTTGTGCTGTCCTGCCACAGTACTGTGCTGCTGATGGAACTTCAGTTTTCTGAGAGATTCATTAAGTTTTATCTAATCTCATCTAATCTACACTGACTATTGTCAATAATAATAAGATTTTCATGACCTAAATGAGATGGTCATCTACAGTCTCGTATCAAACATGATGGATACGCTTGTGTGTCTGTGAAACATCGTCATAAATGTACTAGGCTTTTAATGAATCATACAAATTCACTGCTTTTCCAACTAACTTAAGGCATCACTCCTTCTTTTCCTTCATTATCGTCCCTGGAACAAAAGCAGAAGAAAAGTTGATATGAGTGATTTCACTTACACCCCATTTCAGAGGCTGCCAACAGATCTCTAAAACTGCACCCCTTGTAAATTATTGAAAAAGCCTAAGCACCTCACCAGCTACAGAAATGGCTATTAACCTTGGTGGAGTGATATTCAAATCCAGTTAGAGCTAACTTTGTCCTCCGGTATCCCTCACGGGGAGGAAATGTAAATGTGTTCTTGCTGAGACAGATGGGGAAGCCGCCCATTGTTTGAAGTTCCAGCAAAAGAAGCCATTGCAAGCAGCGGGCTCTCCACCCCTCTCTGTAAAATATTCAGGACCGAGTCTCATTGAGCACCTCTCCTCCTAGTGTTTCTCTTCAAATCATGCTGGGCTTTGAAACTGTGGGGTAGTACTGAGCAGTAACACCTAACAAAGGACACAAACTTTCCAAACATTGACAAATTCACCACCGTACAACAACAGGGGAAATACGCCTTCTGATTATCTCTTTGGTAACGAAGAATTTACAAAAGTTGATTTTTGAGGGAGACCGAGAAAAACAGACAGAAGGGGAAAAAAAGACAAACTATTGCCCCTTTAACATCTCCAACCTTATCTCGCTATTGTGGTTTCCTCTGCATTGTTGTTGACAAATCACATCAAATTGAATTTGTCTGCTTAGCTGACATACTGTCAAAGCTGGTTTGATTCTGTTGCCGATACGTGGCTGTCAGTCATTTCGAGCTCTGATATTGAGCTACAGACGAGAGAGAATCCCAGATTATTACTCGTATCAACTGGCCCGAGAGAGCGAGGGAGTAAAAGAACACTGAGACACACGTGGGAGTACAAGAGAGTGTGTACATGAATGGAGAAGGTACCACTGCACAGCAGTTATGTGAGATTAGTTTTGCAAGAAACTTGGTTCAACTACATAGAACATGTAGCTGGATTTGATAATATGGTTACGATCAAACACTGCGTCCATCAAACAGGTTGGGTTTTCACTACTGTATTTTGTTTCATTTATTGTGGTTTGTCTCATTCTAGGAATTCATTGTGGTTCGCCATGAAAAATTACCTGGACAATTTGTAGCAATACTTGTTGAAACCGTGTTGGAGAACAAATCGACTTACACATTTTGAGTTTCCTGACTCATGTTGAGGGAGTATGCCTTTGTCTTTCTCACGACAGGGGTGGGCTTGCCAAGCTTTAGGCAATGTACTTCAGATTCACTGATTTGAAATGTGAAGCACCTGCTTGTTCTTTTGAAGTTTGTGTTAAATTTGTATCATCCGTACTTGTTGTTTAGCAGTCAGTCATAAGCAGCTCTCATCAAAGGAAAGTATATTCTCCATATGATGCTTTAGCCAAATGCTATTTCATGCACTTTGATGTTTCATGCAAAATGGGGGTGGGGGGGACCTGACAATATATGAAATATGCAATATACATATAAATATACATGCCAAATATGGATTCTAGTGGTATACTCATATGATCAAAATCATCTACTGGAAATTTACAATTTAATTTTGATGCTGATGAGACGTTGCAGTTGTACCTCCAGTGAATTGCGAGTGCGGAGGGCAGTTGTCAGAAATGTGGCAGGTTTTCCTTTGCATCAATGCACACATTGCCATCCCAAAAATGGATGTGACTGCATGAAATATCTAGTAGGAAGAATCTGCTAGTACCTGCAGCATTTAACTATTAAGAAAATGAATTTGATACAAACAGTATATCTGAGCAGCTTGTTTGAGGTGGTAGGAGATGAATGAATAATCACGACTTGCTTAATGAACAATTTGTGTGAAAATCAGGTGGCTTTATCACAGTATTGTCTAGAATATTGAAAAATGTTGGAGTATTTCAATTAACTTTAATCCTCGTTTTAATGTTTATCTCTTTTGTAAAGAACTTCAAGCACATGTGTCGAATGAATGGTGCTATACAAATACAAAGTTTCTTATTTTGTTTGTAAAATAACAATAAATCCTCGGACATGTCTGGTAGTGTACCTGGCAGTGTCCCTGGTTTGTTTCTATTTGCCTGTGTTTTTATAGGACACCTCCACCTCCAGCCCCAGCTGACTTTTCCACTGAGCAGTTGTTATTTTGGGAAATATCTGTTGAGCTTGTGTTCATTCTCACGTCAGTTGTGTTTTCTGGGAGTGACAGAAGAGCCATTTCACTGAGGATTTTCATGTTTATTTGAGAGTGTGTTTTTGCTGTGCAAACTGCTGTTTGGAAACAATCTTTTGGGAGAAAAGTTAAACTGTCATTGTGGCAAAGACACTTGCTTTCAGGTCACATAAACGTCACCAGCCTACGCCGTCAGACATGCCGTCTTGTGAATCTATGCGTTGTAGCTTACTTTTTTTTTAAATGACATTTCATGCTTATATTTAAACTTTCTAGCAGTGTCTCAAAGATTGTTTGGAATAAAATGAATGGGGACTCAGATTTATGCTGCTTTTGTAACTCCTACAAGAGGCTAAACATGTTGATGATGGTGTTAAATTAGGATTTTGTTCCACTGGTAAACGTTCTAGAATTGCTTAAGCATAAACACACATTTAAAATCAGCTGATGGATGTTTTGGTTGTCCTGTCGTGGCGCAGTAAAAGCTAAAAGGAAATGGAGAGAGAACAGAGAGTGAAAATTGTCCCTGACAACCCTCCACATTGGCCTGCTGAATTCGGCTGGAACCCACAGGGTCACACACAGAGTTTAGACCTCTTATTGACAGGGTGCCGACAACCAGTGTGTGTCTAATCACTAGCATGTTTCCTGGTCACCCGATTTAGGCTAAACTCTTTGACCTGTCAGTTATTGTCACCTTGGGTGATCTGATGATCCGTCCTGTTCAGCCAGGACCTGTGACAGACTTCTGTCAGCCATTTCCTCAGATATAGACCCAGAGATATACTGGCAGATAGTGACATGCGCCCAGGCAGGAGAGCTGATTCTCCAAAGGCAGACAGACTGAAAGGCAGGGCAGTTGAATATTTTAGTAGAGGAAGGGACCGGACGTACGGATACCTGTCAGCAGTTCAATGAGCCCCTGTTAGAGCCGTTGTAGTGAAAATGTAGGTCAGCATGACTAGCAGTGGTCTGTGCGTTCCTCGCTAACAAATTACGGTTGAACAATAGAATTTTACGTCATGATAAATATCTGATTAGATTGGGTTCAAAACATTTTTTTGATTCACTTGGAGTGACTAATAGTCTAATAGTCTCCTAATAGTCCTCCGTCATATCGCCCCCTGCAGGTTGACAAACAACCACGCCCATCTGACAATGTTAAAAACACCTCCAGAATCCAGAATCATATCTGTATCTATATCATCTCTGAGGAACGCACGCACGCACGCATGCATACACCCAGCCCAAACCAATATTGTGAAACCTTTTCTTACAACACAATAGTCCATATGACTGTTTATCTACACAAGGCCCTCTTCTTGAGGTTTATGTGAAAGTTGAAACTTTCTAGATTGTAGAAACTAGATAAGAGCCAAATCATTCTTCAGAAAAGAATAAAGGAGAAAAAAAATACATTTGACCAATTTTATGCTAAAAGGCTTGAAGACCAACTTTGCCGTCTTTCTTTTTTACGACACTGTTGTAAATATAATGGGTCACAGACACTCACCCTTGGCAAGTTTAATGGGAACATAGTCATGAATAACAGATTCTGCAAAAGGTCCTATAAATACCACACGCTGCTCCTGTAATGACGGATAACAACGCCTAGCTCTGTTTCCACAAGTAAATATCTTTCTGTAATAACGTGTGTTTGAAACGATGCAGCGTTCTTAGTTTATGCATCCCATCCCATTGTGACAGTTACAAACTCTTTGTTTTCCTGTTGCAACATTTGGTCATGAGTCTTCCTCCCATTAATTCGTTTTGGAACAACCCAAACTCAATTTCAAGGGGCTGTGAACTACTCGACGTGGCTGCAATATTTTAAGGGAGTGTTTCTGCCACCAGAGAACTGTATTCTTCCTGCTGTCAGGCATGGGAAGCATTGCATTGGTTTGTTAAACCACAAACCACAATTGTTGATTTGAGCAGAATAATGTCTTTGCACACTTAAATACATCTGAGAAAGAGTATTGAAGATTACTCTTTAACTGCTGACTTATGGATAGAACACAAATAGAAATTTATGAAAGATTAATAGATGAGTGTGGAAAACATGTCTAAAAGGAGATGGTGTCGTGTGACAGGGAGGGTGGGTTCTCAGTGACTGGAGAATGATCTTTGGCTAGTTTCAGGAAGGAACTGATAACATACAGTGATTTATTTAAATGACCTTTAGCTGTGAACCACAGAGGATATCAAAAAATTCAACTTAAGTAGATTCCTGTATCTGGCAATATATATCTGAACCACTCTCCTCTAGTAATGTATTAACAGAAACATGCTGGCAAGGTATTAACAGAAACATGTTAATACCTTTAACAGAAACATGCTGGCACGTACATTGACCTCTAAGGGTTCAGATTAGTAACATCATGCAGTACAACACTGGTTTTATTATCTTGATTATCTGACTGCAATGTTCACTGAATTAGGAAATACACCGCACATTTGCATCCAACTGAGCCATAATTTACTCCATGGTCCTTGTTTTTGTCTTTGCTGTAATGGACACTCTGCCATTAATAACTCCCTGAAGATCTTTTCCATAGCTACATTTGCAAGCTCCCACCCACCCACCCACACTGTGTACATATGCATATACAGTATCTATCACAGACGTTCTCTCTCCATCACTTGAAAAGGCCAATGTCTCTTCAATAGCAACAATAGCTGCAGCTGATGGGGCAAACAGGTCCAGAATTTTCCTGCAGCTGAGGCCTGGCTACCTGTCTCATTACAAGAGAGGGGAACTTGGAGGGAGCAGACAGGATAGGGAAGGCAAGACAAAAGGATGTGACTCTGGGCAGACTTCAGACATTTTCTGGTGGTTATGGAATGTAAAACACCTCGGTGACAGGGAGAGGATGTTGAGCGGAGGAGGGAAATTGTTTCTGTTTGACATGATGTAGCCCCAGAAATGGGGGCACTTTGTTAACTATTTTTACTTAAAGTCACACTCTAAAGTCCACCCTCTGCCTTCCTCCTGCCATCCCTTCAGTGCACCTGGTTGAGTCCCAGACGATGGCTGAATCTACAGGAGTACCAGAGCAAAAAGCTGATGCAGGAGAGTGGTGTGGCTGTACAGCGCTTCTATGTGGCTGACACGGCTTCCGAGGCCCTGGAGGCTGCAAAGAGGCTAAGTGAGTAGAGGACACACACACACACACACACTTGCGTCAAGGTACGGATACTAATATTATGTACAGTATATATTATATGTATTTATGAAATATATGATATATTGATATATTTCTATTTTGCTCGGCTATTGTATCAATCCAGACACACTAAGTATTGCAGTATTTTATCCGTTGCACAAGGCATATTATTTAAATGTACCTACAGTTTACTAGTCCAGACTTTTAAAGTTTATTTTCAATTTGGACTATAAAACCAGTACAGTTAGTTTGTTAGGTAACAGTAAGATGTCGGAGTACATCCCACTGAATGTCAGTGCAACATTATGTTAACATGTGAAAAAAAAGTTTAGATTTAGACCATGTATCAGATAAAAGTTTGGTAATAGGTATGTACTGTACATGTAACTTTGGAGACATGCTTTGCCTTTGAAAAAGATTTTAAAGGAATAATGACCTTCACCATAATACATAAACTAAAAGAGCCACAAAAGAGCATGATTGTGAATGGAAAATGACAAAATTACTGTCAAACAGACAAGTTAGTGATTTTGTGAAGACTCCCATTCAGAATTTTTGGAGTTTTTTGTTCCCCCATTCATCATGAGGTGAAGGCTTTTTGAAGTGCTTTTTCATATTAATCATACAGGCTTCAGTCACCCAAGAAACATGTTTAGACACACTGGAAAAAGCCTTGTTGGCTCAGGGTCACAATATAGCTTCACTTCATCAATTGTACACACAAGCTAATTGTTTTTGTCACATTGGTGTTCACAGTGAGTCAGTTTTAAACTTTAAATCACTGTGGAATTGTACTTCTGTACACTTGGAAACCTTAGCGGACCTCACTGTGCTGCACGGCTCTTTGGCTCTAATACAAGAGTGGAAATGGCTGTTGTTAATGAGGGTTGAAGCTTTATCAACTCTAATCGTGTCTTTATGTTGTTTGCTGATGTGCGGAAGCCTGTGTTTTGTTTGAGCTTAATGGTTGTGCCCGCTCAGTTTTTCGTCACCACACTCGACCGAACTAATTCCTTTCATAACCTCTCGTGTTCAGTTTCTCACACTTTGCATGTTTTTATTTGTTTTAATTTTTATTTATTTATTAAAACCAATTTAAAATCTTTGGGCCCACACACTGATACAAAGCCGTGCAAAGAAGGGACTTTCACTACAAACAGTCTGTACTCACAACGGTTTAACATGTATGAACCCACACGTTCTTCCCACAAACACCAAACTGCCCAAAATGTTCTGTTTCCACGCTCTCCTTTGTAGAACTACAGCACTGGCTTTCTCACAGTGGATTCACTACCCATGGTACCCCTCTCTCAAGGCTCTGATTACCTCGCAAACGGAAATAAACAGAGTTGGAGCGAGATGATGTACATGTTTTCCTGACAGCACCTATGTTGTCTGCCAGTGGGAGACATGAAGAGACTCAAAACTCACACTATGGAGAAAACTGGCAGTCAAATATTTACAATGCTTTTCTCGATGCTATTCATAACATTCACATTTATTATTATTTCTATTCATATTAACACCATTAATAATAGTAACAATATACATGATAATACAAATTATATTTTGATAATATTTGCCTTTAATGCTAATATTTAGTACATTATTAATATTTAGTGTGTACTTGTACACAGATTACTTTTCCAATCTCCTAACTTGCCAGGATGTTGTGTGTCTGCAGGCTGCCCAGTGATAGTTCAATAGGACTTAACATATTCTGCAGATTATGTCTTTCAGTTTTCTGTTAGTTAATGGAAATCCAAACCACGGTGTAGTACGGTGTGTTAAAACCTGCAAAGTACTACTACTGTTAAAACTACTTCACCCAGGTTACATCTCCGTTGTGCACATTACTGTATTACTGTGACATGTGTTTAGAAAACTGTATATAACAATGTATTTAGGAATTCAGCATCAGCATTTTGTACAATTTTTAAAATTTGAATGACATTAATCCTGACAATTATTGGACCCCGGCTGTTTTAATGTGCAAAATATTTGCAGAGTTAGAGGAATATTCTTTAAATGCATTTTTTTTTTTTTTTGCTGCTTTAAATGTAACTCCACCATTTCTGTTCATTTGACCAGCTCCT
The DNA here is from genome assembly GCA_901007665.1 of Aeoliscus strigatus. Taxonomy (NCBI): domain Eukaryota; kingdom Metazoa; phylum Chordata; class Actinopteri; order Syngnathiformes; family Centriscidae; genus Aeoliscus; species Aeoliscus strigatus. Next base: position 51,921 of record CAAKHB010005794.1, on the reverse strand, counting down.
ACTCTATTTCCTACCATACTTCTCTCCAGAAATAAAGATAAACAGTAAAGAGTCTTGGTCATAATGTGTAGCAGTGTTTCAAATGAAACCGCTTGCGTCATGAGTGGGAGTGAATTCCCAGACTAATAGAAAATATGCGCCAACGCAAAAAATTTCACAGCTTTGACAATTTTTGGTTTGCATATGAAGTCAGTGACTCTGTTGCTGCAAATTCCTTCAATTGGTCAGAGCTGCTGCTTATTATCTCCATCTGTGCAACGGGCTTCGGTCAGTGTCCTTGTGAGCACGTGCATGTGTCTAAAAGTTTCTTTAACATGGAAATTACCACAATACCAGATCACCATTTAGACACGCAAGTGAGCATCTAGCAGTGCTTCATCTCTTCAGACACACTGTGGTTCTTCTCATGCTTGCAGATGAGCATGTTCAGCTCACTCTCGGGCCACTTTGGGTCATACTTTGAATGTGAAGGGGAGGGAGAGAAAGAGGAAGATCAGTTGCCTTTGTTTTCAGTAAAGATCTGAAATTCAAACTGAAACTGCCGAGCCATGACTCCTACAAGGTCAGTGGGAGGCAGGGTGTTATCCTGGTTGTGTTTCATGGCTTTCGTCTGTAAAGGTCACAGCTCAGAACAGAGGGGTGCAAGGAAATGGAGTTTGATGGAGTTTTAATGGAGACCTTCTTGCTGTGGGGCAGCAGTGCTAACCACAGCACCACTGTGTCACTGTTGAGGCTACATTTTAGTTTTCTTCTTACTGTATAAACAATGAAAATGACTTAAATCAACAATTTCTGTTTACTTGAGTTCACATTCACGCAAATGTGGGACTAACAATGAGTTCATGGCTGACATGTCGTGTCTGCGCCTGCTGTGTCGGAGTCTAAAGTTTTCTGATGTGTACTCCACTGGGCTGCGGAGGGAGTGGCGCCGTCAGTCTGTCCAATCTATGTATGTACAATGTGATAGTGAATCTCAACCGGTAGACATTGTCAGGACCGAGCGCTGAAGCTGTGACAAGTAAGAGAGAGGGAGAGGTAGAATGCAAAGTAATTCATGTTTTATTTAGGCAAATTGAAATGAAAAATTAACGAAAATATCAACCAAAAATAACCATGAGGTTTGTGAGTGTCAGCCAGAACAGTGGTGGGGGTGAAAATAGTGTAATGCTGCAAACAGAACAAAAAAACCAAGGCTTTTGCAAACATATTCATCAGACCCAGATGCTTCTCGCCACCAAGTTCCAAGTATGAAGTTGCAGCTTAAATTATTTTTTGGACTTGAGCAGGTAATGGCCAACTGATAAATTATTGCACTGGAGAAAAACAGTCACACATAATTTCAGTTTTATAGTCTTGTACGGACATTACATCACATCGCCATTAAAATAAAGGATGGGGATTTCTGTGCAGTTTCCTGTTGTCAACAGCATAAAAAATTACATTCTTTGCTCAAACCTGCTGTGTTACTGCTGTTTAAGGTGTTACGGAGTTTGAGAAGGGACTGCCAAGCCTCCAGGTGCGTTTTCTCTCTCACAGCCTGCAGTTGTCATGGACATCTTTGGATTTTGTCATTTTTTAGGTCTTTTTTTCGCATAATAAGGTCTCTTTAAGTGAACCCTTTGGAGTTTCTGAAGATGAGAAGTCGTTTACTGCCATTATGTAACATACTGAACTGTTAGTGCAATAAAAGTAGTGCAAGAAATACAGAAATATAATAATAATAATAATAGAATTAAATCATAATAAATAATAATTTAGTAATAGATTACATATAAACTCTGCAATAAAGACACGATTAGATATTTAACTTTTTAGATAAATAAAACACAGAAGCAGCAGTTGACTCACACACACATTGTATTGCACTTGTTGACATGATTGCACTTCTTTGTTTAAAGAGGTTCTCTTGTGCGGTCCAGTCACAGTTGTCGCAGTCATGGGGTCAGTGTTCAGTGTCATGGGGTCAGTGTCACAGTTCCGTATGTGTAGAAGTGCACGTCAGGCTGCAGCGTAGGCAGTGAGGACACATGTATGGCGTTGAGCATAAACCAGGCTTTAGTGGCGACAGCTTGCAGTACGAGGGTCTGCTTGTTAGTTTGCTGTGGTATGTTATATAGTTTTCCACAGAGGCTTGGGAGCTATCTTATCTTACCATTTTGAGATATCAGTGCCGCTCAGTAATGAATATAGATTTCTTGTTTGCCTCCGAAGCAGATACGCCCAGCAATGCACACAAACACATGCGCATACATATTTATACACTTACCTGTACACGGCCACAGCCAAAGAGAATGTCATTACGCAGTCCAATTTTTGTGCCGCCACCTGCTTGAGAGATGCGTCTGTTGAGTAAATCTTGATGGATTTTCAGTCGGAATTCTAAATCAAAACAACATTTTCCCTCCCCTCCCTCGCTGTGAGCGCCCTTCATGTCTACCATGCCTCCTTCCTCCCCCAGCCATCATTCATTGACAAAGTGGCAACACAAGAAAAGAAACATTGCTTTAGATTCTTATCTGCACTGTGTGATGAATTGGAGTACGGCGCAGAACGTACACCTTATATCAGATCATTTAATATGTTGTTTTCCTTGACCGCTTATCTTATCTTACTTTAAACAACTTGGTCATATTTCCTGTGTCTGCCCCCCCATAGCTTTTACTGTCATGTTACTTTTGAATTCCTTCCTCACCTGAGTCTACTTCTCTGTTTTTTAAACTTCTTTATGTTAAGCACTGCTGTGCTGCCTGAATGACAATTACCAGAGGTAGGAAGCATATGAATTTATTTCACTCAGCAATGAATATTCAGTGTAAACACAGTTTTTGTGTGTGTGTGGCAGTTAAATCTCATGTGTGCTTATTAGTTGGATAGTTAGTTTGATGAGTTTGCTTACTGAATAATATCAAGCCACTTTGACATTAGCCAGCTCTTTGAAGAGATAGGTGCATTCATACATTTAAAGAATGGAGAGGGAAAGAAGGACAGAAAGACATTCATACAATCATCTTGTCTGCCGTAGGAGAGCTTCTCTTTTCACTTCAGACAGGCCAAGAACTACAGAATGGATGGTTGACAGCGTTAACAAATATGTGCTGTGTCCAGAAATTGTAAATTGCAGAATTGCTGGCTGACAGCAACCACATGGGACAGGATTTCAATGCTGTTATTTCACAGGGTTGAAAAGGGAAAAAAAAATGTCTGAAAGAAATACTTCAGTTCAACAACTTTATTTATCCCCAATGGGCACTTTCATTTGTAGCTTTCCTGCCTTTATACAAACAACAACCAATAAAGGAAACATCAAGAGACATATAGGCACATACGATCAATCAAAAAAAAAAAAAATCAATCAAATCAAACAATGACAATCATCTCTCCCAAAAACAACGAAAAACTGCCATGACTCCTATTCTTTGGAAGAGGATTGTATAGCCACTGTTGAATTCCTAGAGGGGTTAAATCCTGTACGTCATAATGTATGTGACTCTTTCTTTCTCTTTCTTCCTAGTCGCCACTGTCTTAAATCTCTTTCCTCACAATACTTTGACATTGGGGGGCTTTGAAAAAAAGTTTGACAACCAGATTTTTACTGATGTTGGAAGAATCACTTTTACCCACAATTTTGTTTTTTCAGTCATGATCCAGAACATTCTTTGACTTGTAAACATACCTGCGTCCATCTGTGTAGGACATCAGTAGCATAAAGCAGCATACTGTGGAACTGTCATAGTGTTCTCAGTGGTGCTGAGGCATCTTAACAGTTCATTAGCAGAGGTGTGATGAAAACACTAATTTTTAACGTGTAGGGCAGAACACACGTCTTACACCTGGTGGGCCTTCACATTTTTGCCGGTGAAATCAACAGTTACACTGTCACAGGCAGGGTGCAGAGAGGCATTTCCACCTCCAACTGGGCCTGGTGTCGGTGAAGAATGACTAGCGAATGCCGTATGCTTGCACACCACCCCACCAAACTGCCTAGTCTGAACCATCTGTCAAAGATGTTGTCCCCCTCTCACCACGAGCCATTCTGATGACTTCCTTATTTATGCATGTGGTTTGGATTTCATCTGCGTCGTCCCCCACTCGCCTCTCACAAACCTGCCTGTGGACATTTTGGGACACTTTGTTTCATGATACATGTCGTTGCATACTAAAACTGTTGTGAGTAGAGTTCCTGAGGATGAGCTGCAGGTTTGTTTGTCGGGAAAATAGTAAAAGTACAGTTTGTTTGTTATGTGTGTTATTGTCTAAGTGACCTTAGCTTATATTGTTTTTATTATTGTTATTATTGACAAACTGTTAAACATGATCTCACATGACTTAACGTGACTTTGTTTGTTATACATGTCTCCTTTACAAATTTCTAGCATGTTTGTCCATGTTTTCATCTGGTTTTGAATCAAATTTAGGAGAAAAAAAGAAAAAAAAGTTGTCATTGAAAATATAAATATGTGCCACATTAGCATTGCCTCAGTCCCTCCTTGTGCCACTGTACCCCGACTTGTTTATATATATGTATATACACACACACACACACACGTTATGTATTATTGCTCGTTCTCTCTCTGTCTTCGTCTTCAATTCACTTCATTTCCAGTTTATGTTCGTTGCCAGGTGTTAAAGGCGTTAAATTGTCACGTTTAACATGACAGATGACATTGCTGAGATTTGTCACTGAGTTTGAATAGACCCTCGCAGCAACTTTGATTTTCTTGGTCTGAAACGGAGGATACATCTTTTATTTAAAGTCGGTTATTTGATGTCCACGTTACTCATGATAGTATGAATTACATGGAGAACGCAGAGCCACAGCACATATACTGTTTGTTTCAGTAGAGAGATGCTGTTGACACAGCTCGAGCTCAGTTCCACTGTTTACAGACTGTTATCAGCATGGACGCTCACATCGTTGGCTTTATAACTTCTTTATAGTTTTCTGTCTTGATGGAATGGGAATGGCCTGTGGCCCAAGATCCTTTGTCAACAAATTCTGGTCTGCCCATCTCTCTGTGTGAGATACTGATACTGTCTTCCCAACTCAGAAACTTTTAGAAAAAATGGAACATCTTAATAGTGTGTGAAATGAAACGAGGGAAGTCACAGCGGTACTGTAAACCTCCTCTGTAATCCCCCCAGGACCCGCTTCTTATTCAACAAGGGAAAGACAAATATATTACTGTCAAACATGGTTAAAACACACAACATGTCTGGACCTCTCATAGCTGCGAACCCCCTCCCATCCCGTTCACACTGTCCCCACTGGAGCTGCCTCACGCACTTCAGCACTTCAAGCGCCTTTTTAAGACGTCTTTCATCTTCCCACTGCAGAAAATGAGGCAGAGTCTCTGGTGAAAAGCATTGACAGTAGCAGTTAGTGCTGAGCAGAGCTGGCTCAGCAACAGCCCTTTTTCCTTTTCTGCCTTTGTCCAAAGTGGTGGAGATAAGACAACTCTTCTGGAATCTCTGTATGTGAATGTGCGCTGTAGCCCACGCAGTCCTCTTTCCTTTGGTCCTATAGAGACCACTAAAGCAGCTGCTTGTCCATTGAAGCAAATGATCTTACAATGGAATATGCAGCCCTTCACTTTATTGAATACTGCAGTGGTATTTCTGCCAGCCATTAAGTTGCAATCCATCAGTAAGCAATGGGAGCATGTTTGATGATGACAGAGACAAGAAGGAATGTCTATTCTGTGATGTGTATTTCTTAGGGATGAGTTTGTAAGCTGGAACTTACTGTGAAGATCCAGTCTTTCAGCTGAGCTCTCAGCAAACGGAATCCGCCGTCGCTTTTTACACTTCCCACTTCTCATGAACACAGAGCCAGTGGATTGGACCCATTAACCCACATTGGGGCCCGGCACAGCTGCTAGTGAGCGGCAAACCGGTCTGGTCACACACAACAGTGATGACAGTTGTTATAATTGATTTTAAAATGGAATATTTCTGTCACCCTGTGAATATGCCTTTGTGTAATGATAATGACGACTAGGTAAGAAAAGGCATTATGTATTGTTAAGTTCTTTTTTTGTCAGTGGCTGGGCTCAAATATTTCAGCAGTTGTCTGTTTTATAGCTTTTTGTAAAAACACAATGCCCTCGACACACCATATTTTATTTTGATAAAATACTTCCTGAGGAGACATTCATCATCCAGCTGTTACAATTTTAGGTGTAGAAACTGCTCTTCTGCTCAGATGACCTCATGGGTTTGTTTCTCTCCCTCAGTTTCTTCCCCTAATGTTTTCCCCTTTATTCTCTCTCTGACTCATCCTGTTGAACGAATGTTGTATTAGAAACAGAATGTCAGTGTCACCCTGTACTGTGGTCACTGTAAAGGAAATGAATGCAGGGAGATAGCTGTGAACTCCCCCGCTTGTCTCTCTGAAGGCCTTTCCTAATGGTCAGAGGTGCTGTCGCTTCTTCAGAGGGCTGGTTTGTGAAACAGGAAGTCAGCCTGCACATTTTTCCCGTATGCTACACACCGACAGAGAAGAAAAGATGCTTGGTTTCAGCGAATGATTTGTGTACTAGTTCAAACTTCAGTCATGCCCTTGCAGCTCACAACATAGGACCTGTTGTCACCTCCATAGCCCAACTGTCGCGTTTGGTGAGGAAAGAAAGAAACAAACCACATGCATCTGAAATTGTCTTAACCGCTGTAAATAGGCTTTTCAGAGTAAAGCGGCCTGTCCCTCAAAGAGCTGATGTCTATAAGCAGCTTAGTGTTTCCACCTCCTTATTACGCACCCTAACCTATTCATGCTGTGGGTGAGACATGGAATTATTTCTCTCACAGCCCCTCTTTGTATTACGATGATACTAATGTGCCAGTAGACGTGAGCGTGAACGCTGTGTGTGTTGTCAGGCAGATTTGCACCAATGCACCATCACCTTAGAGTAGCTTGTGTTATTAGTCGGACCAGCTGGCACAGCTGGCACAGCTGGCACAGCTCACTAATCATCAGGAGAGATGGCATTGCGACCAGTCCTCTTGACCGCTCATCGTCAGCAGCAGTGGTCATTCGGCGGCGTCTGTAATAACTCTTAATGGCTGTTTCTCCTGCTGAACCAATGCCAATAATAACTGAGCTAGCTGATAACTCTTCCTGTCGTCTGCAAACCTGACTTTTTCTAGTTAAGTGCCTCACATCATATGGCTCAACAGTAGTACATGTCTTTGCAGAGTCTTTGTTTGAAGACAGGTTGTCCTGATTGTTGTACTGATACTGTACCCGTCGTGGTCATTTAGCACCAGACGTTCCACCTTTATCATCACCCCTGTGGATGCAGACTGTGTAGCTGGGATTTGAACAGCACATCTTTGTCACTGACAGGAGACCAGGGCCATCTCAGGCCGTCATTAGAAGCTCCATCTCTGTCTCAGGTGGACTAATGAGGACTCAGCCACCATGCAGGCGTTGAAGGTGTCACACCGGTGTCACTGTTGGTCCAGGACAACAGTATTGTCTTTCACTGAGAAACACTACGATGGCATCATTAGAACGAGAGACGGACAGACCGTCTGGTGAGCTAACTACAGGGACATGATAATGACACATTAAAGAAAAATGGTCATCTTGGATTTTCTTCCTTACACATCTGTGTTGTCCATTTTTATCCATGACTCAACCTTAAATATTTACAGGGTAAACTGTGTTTAAGTTTCATCCGTGTTTGATGACATTTTACCCTAACTCAATTAAACAGGCAAACAGATTCCATTTTATGAAAAGACCAAAGGAGACAAAGTATGGCTTTTATTTTCCTATTTTCCTTTTGATTCACCTGTAGGATGGAAAAACCTTTTATGTCTACCGTTCAGGAAGTCTGGCATGATGTCAAATGTCATGGAAAGTAACATTTGCTTCAATGCTGTGAGTAAATCACAGATGGGATGCAGGTACATTGAAACAAAAATTACAATATCGGAGCACTTGAGTATTTTTTGTTCAGAGTGTTTTTGTTTTCAACTCAATAATTGAAGCCGACATCTCTGTATCTCATAATATCACAGTATTTTGTGTCAGGTTTGAGTAAACCACTAATCATACACTTTAAAAACCATGAAGTTTTGGGGTTTTTGGGTTTTGCTTTATCAAAATGTCACTGTTTGAATTAAATTACCATGATTTTCGAATTGTTTGAGATGCACCTGTATACTATTTTGGTGTTTTACCTTTTAAGAAGCTTTGCAGGTGTCTGTGACCTTGGCTGCCATGTGACCTTGAACTTTCTCTTGTCGTTTGAACACTGTTGAGAGTGTGGATCATATTAAAACACCAAATTTTGCATTTATGTTTGCTGCAGAAAGATCACAGACAATCCTACATCAGTGACCCAACAAAGAGTCCTGTGGCAGAGGAAATCCAAAACTCTGTCTTTTTAATGGTAGTCTGTAGTTGTAAAGATGTAAATGACAAAGTTATTCAACGGTCAAATCATATTTCCTGCTAGACAGAGAAGCACAACGTCTTTTCTTCAGCATGTAACGTTGGAGTGAGATCATGTTTTCAACGACTGAACATATTTACTGTATTCATTTAATTGGGTGCAGGCACACTCCTGCAGGAGGCATTGCACTCCAGAGGTGTGTTGTCATGACGATCACAGATGCTGAAGCTTTATGCCCTTCATTCCCTCTCCTGTTAATTACTGGTCGAAAAGATAAGACTCTCTGTAGTATTTAGTGTTTGTTTCCCCCTCCTGAAGAGTTCCCCCTCGTCTTCTCCAGTCTGCTGCTGTGGTACTCTCGTCCTGGCACACATGCAGGCTTGGGAGGGGACACCCTGATCGTCCTCTCGGTTCATGCAGATGGCAGTCACATCTTAACTTTCTCTGGATGAGAGACATCCATGCCGCACAGCATGGATGTCTGTCTCTGTGCATCCAGCGCCCTCCTCATAGCAGCCTTGAAGGCTTAATTAAATATCAGACCAAAGTTATCTGTGCTGCTGACCACCCAGGGGCTACATACAAGAGTGTGTGTGTATGTGTGTATGTATGGGATGGAGGGAATGCTGTTGAAAGTACACAGAAAGAAAGAAGAGTGAAAGAGACACTGATTGTAGAAGTAACATCCTCTCCGCTGTCTGCTGTCATTGGCAAGCAGACTGGGAGTTGATTTGCACTCATTACTGGGAAATGAGTAAGGCCCGAGGATGATGACCGCATTACTTTGATGGCATGTGCTGTGATCGGACATGTTGTGTAATGTTTATCTCCTCCTCCGTGTCCCCAAGATATGGAGTATAAATGGAGATGAGAATCTGTCTCTGCATCTCCACAGTGGGCCGTGCATGATACAAATGGAGGCTGATTATGCAACAGAGGCTCCCTCCCCCGAAGAAGAAAAAAGGGGTTTTCTTTCAGCTAATAACCAAACCATTTTCTGCAGGACACAATTCTAATTATCATTTTTGCACACATTAAAAAAGTGTTGATTTGTTATGTATCTAGACCATCTACACTCAGTGCACTAATGAAAACATGTATTCAGGGAAGCATTTTTGACAGCTAGTACATTATTTCACTGTGATAAAGCACGGTCACAATTCGATCCGTGCCACCCTTCATTAGTGCCACTCCTCACTTTATAGATGTATTAATACATTTTCTACTACAAGGTACTCGCTCTCGCGAACACTGCTCACTGGCGACTTTATGCTTTAATTTCAGATATGTGCCCTTCTCTCCTATTGCGTGTTTTAGTGCCGGGGTTGAACATAAAAAAAGCATGACTTGTCTCTGGTACTACTACCGTTCCTTTGCTCCCCGCTCTCCTCAGCACTCATTAGGAACCAACCGTCATCTGTGTGTTAGAGGCCATTTCATGCCTGTCATACGACCAGATAATGGTCACCCTGCTCTTGCGTCCACCATGTTCACTGTGATCTATGAGGACATCATTAGCTTCTGTACTTCACAAGCACTGGCTCCATGTCACCAGATGATTTGGAAGGGTCATACTTTAAGACCAGCTTGTGTAGATATGTACAGGGCAGCCCCTAGCAGATGAGCCCACGCACACACAAAATATTTACAGTTTATTTATGCAGTGATACTATCTCCCATGCTATCTCTTTGTTTATAAAGTTTCCTTTCATTATTGCTGATATTGCTAAAATATCTTGACGTGCACTGCAAACTGCTTTGCTATTTACAACCTACATCGTTTTTTCGCCCTATTACCTTCCCTTGCACATTACATGCTGGCTAATATATTTCATATATCTTCACTTTGATACTGTAGCTGGCTTTTAGTTTTTCTTTTTACATTCTTGTCACTGTGTCAATACATTTTTTCGGCTGCACACCTTCAGCAATGTGATTCTCCCCCAACTGGGCTATATCCTTTTTTTCCCCTTGTGTTCTTTTTCTCTGCTTTATCCTCTAAAACTCTAAAATATTTCCTCAGCACTGTCCCTCTCTGTTACACATGCCCGCAGGACACTTATTTCATCTTGCTTTGAACTCTTTTTAATTTTGCTCAGTAGCAGGTTTTTATTAACATATTTATTCATTTATGACTCCTCTCAAAGGCCTTTGCATATGAGCACACCATTATTCTCTCATTTCTCTCCCCTCTCCCAGCTCTCTCTCTCTCCGCAGAGAATGGGCCTCACTAATGCAGTGTTAGTTTAATCCCTGCCACCCTGTCAGGGGCTATTTTCTACTCGTCCTTTTCTTTCTGAAGCGGCAGCAGCAAGCCCAGCCAGAGGTTTTCGGCTCTCACCAGGTCCTGTCTAGCCGTTTTTTAAACCTTGCCTGTAGAGCTTGGGGAGGAAAGCTTGTCTCCAGCATGGAAGGTCAAGGTGTTTTTTCCGGCTTGCACAATGGAACCACCCCTTCCACTCTCTTTGCCACCCACTTCCCACCTGATGGCAGCCATGTGTCAGAAGTCGAACTCCCCCTCCTAGATGATGATAGCCTCGCCAGAAACCCTTTTACTACAAGTGTGCTGGCTTCACTCGTGGAAGTGATGACGAGTAGACAGTTACACGACAGTGACAGTGAAAGGGGATGCAGGGTGTTTGCTTAATTTGATCAAGGTTGTACAGCATTTGAAAAGGTGTGGTTCCATATTTCCTGTCTTTGCTGCTATGTTTTCTTTTGAAGATTAATAACCTTATTTATATGTGCTGACTCATTCATTCATTCATTCATTTTCTGCCGCTTAATCCAGTTACGGGTCACGGGTGTGCTGGAGCCTATCCCAGCTGTCAACGGGCGAAAGGCGGGGTACACCCTGGACAAGTCGCCAGCTCATCGCAGGGCCACATGAAAGACAGACAGCTGACTCATTCCTGCACTGTATTTTGATACTAAGGTATAAGAGAGGGACAGCTCCACTTAGTCAACTGCCACAAAACACAGAAACATGATCGTGAAGTACGTGAGTAAAAGTTAACGGAACCCATAAAACACTGCTGTT
>CAAKHB010005794.1:17181-40462 GCA_901007665.1 Aeoliscus strigatus | reverse complement strand
AAGGGGATGCAGGGTGTTTGCTTAATTTGATCAAGGTTGTACAGCATTTGAAAAGGTGTGGTTCCATATTTCCTGTCTTTGCTGCTATGTTTTCTTTTGAAGATTAATAACCTTATTTATATGTGCTGACTCATTCCTGCACTGTATTTTGATACTAAGGTATAAGAGAGGGACAGCTCCACTTAGTCAACTGCCACAAAACACAGAAACATGATCGTGAAGTACGTGAGTAAAAGTTAACGGAACCCATAAAACACTGCTGTTTCTTGGTTGTTTGAGAAACGTGAATCATAGTGAATTCTGACTGACATGTGTTTTTGCTGACTTCCATTGCGGTTGTGATTCCATACCTGGTTGAGATCCATGGGAGTCAGTTTGGTTTGAAATGTGGTGGGAACAGAGACGCGACCTCCCCCTCCCACCCTCTCCCACCCCATCATCACCCCGTCATTGATCTCTGTCAGTTTAACCCGCTGATGATCTCTGAGGTCTCATGCTCAGTGTGTAAATCCATCCACAGACAATCAGTACATCAACGATCGTGTCCTGCTCTGTCTCTTCTCTCTTGCTTCTCTGTGACAAAAATCTACCGCAACTTTGTCTTGGAAAAGCACCATGACTGCACTGACTCAACTATCATCATATTAAAAAAAAACAGAAAAAAAGAAAATGATGGGTACAAAATAAATCTGGATGAAACGCGGTGGGCACATGTAACCCCCTCCCACTGTACAATCTCCCCCACAAGTGCATGGATGGGAAGCACAAATGCCAACATGCCAACACAGATTAGCATTTGTGTTGTCATTTTTATGATGGTGCTATGCCTTTTGCATTTGAGTTTTCCATCTAAGCGGTGGTGTCAGATGACTCGGCCACTGCTGCTCCAAAGCTTAAACGTTACTTTCTTCCTCCGTAATCCTCAATTCTCGCACATATCACACTCATTCTGTTTCCGTCGTCCCGTCTTCCCTCAGTCAGATCAGACAAATAGGCTCAAGGGGCCCCCACTGGGCTGAACCTGTATATAAATCACACTATGCCTCCTTGTAACTCTGTCCCTCTGTCCTGTGTTTCAGATGCCAAAGAGATTGTGCTGAAAGCTCAGATTCTTGCTGGCGGCAGGGGCAAGGGGGTGTTTGACAGCGGTCTTAAAGGTGGTGTGCACCTAACTAAGGAGTAAGTATGTGCATGTCTCAGAAGCAGATGTACAATATTGCTAGAAGCTTTCACCAGCTAGAGGCTCTGTGAACTCTCACAGTCAGGATTAATTGTGCTGCAAAATCTGTTTATTTACTTCCTTCCAGTGTCTCGTAACAGCACCGTTACTCGGATTATAAGGATGACAAAAAGCACAAAGCTCACCAAACTGAAAATCCTTTCGCAGGCTGATTGGGTTTTGTGACACGCCAAAGATTTATTTTGCTGTAGCTCTGGCTTTGGCTCCTGCTCAAATCTTCAGCCTTTTGCACAGGATACTTGCAAGGTCCATTGTTTGCTCAGACACTGCATTTGCATCCTTAAAGTTTCTCTGTACTAAAAAGTGTAACATCTTAGTAACCAACTATATGTACAGCCGTAAAGGCAAAACTGTGATGTATGGCAGTTGTCCCAGACATGTATCATCTTCACCCTACTTCAGGGTTCAGACTGGCCAGGAGGCTTTTTTCAAAGTGAGATATATGCTGAAGTTCACTATCCCCAGACAGTGACTTCAGAACACAGTTCACCTTCCTCTCATCTATCAAAGGATAAGTACAACCTCTGGCTTCATTTATATTCACTTACAAAACTGGAGCAGGCGTATAGAAGCTGCCCTGGCAGGCAGACGGCTGTAAAACAGGGAGAAGTAGTACAGGTTCTCTCATAGCGAGACATGTCAATGTGGTGGTTTGTCAGAATATGTTCAGTTGATTCAAGACGATCCTATGCTGTTATTCCAGTTTTTCAGGCATTCGTCATTTGTTTTTAGCGATGTGTTTTGACTGTTTGAAGAAGGATACTTACACTAATAATGTCTCTCCTGCAGCCCTGCAGTGGTTGGTGAGCTGGCCAATAAGATGTTGGGTTATAACCTCACCACCAAGCAAACACCTAAAGACGGAGTGAAAGTGAAAACGGTGAGCCACTGTGCTGGAAAGAACGCTTTAATTTGCTCTCTCTTGTTTTCCTCTGACCTAATTTCAAGGTATTTTGAGTCCAGTAATGCACTTCTGTAAAATTAATGACTGTGAAGGCACTTTGGTTCTGTGTTTATTGTATTTTCTTGCCAGACTTAAATAGTAGCAGTCCACTGTTGTTTACTGTGGCTTTGCACTAGCTTATATAATGGCTCATTGCATAAATTGAACCAGGCCCACTGTGAATTTAAAGTGTCTGGTAAACAACTGTTTCTATGTGCCACTAACAAGCAAGAATATCATTTTGTTTCTCCTCGCATGCTGCATGCAGTGCATCCTCACAGCAGACATGTCCAGGTGATGAAGCCCTCTCTGGCTCTCTCTCTTTGTCTCCGCCCATTTCTGTCTTCACCTTCCGACACCTTTCAGAGTTTAGGTGTTTATAGCTGAGAGAAAGCACTGGTGGCAAGTACATTGACAAGCTCATATTTAACCCATGTTTCACGTTTGAGGTTGCGCGACAGTAACGCAATACAGTCGAGTTGATGTCGACTAACCACTGATGGCATAATTAATATAAACCCTGAAAGGAATGTGGTGCAACATTCTGACCTCGCTAACAGATCATCGCATATGCTGACAACTGGCAGCTCATTCAAGAACAAACAGGCTGTGACTCAGCTGTGACAGTTGAGGCCATGAAACAATAGTACCTAACTCTAAGTGCATAAGAAGACTTTTAATAATAATAATAATAATAATAGTAATAAACTTTATTTGTATGACACCTTTCATACACGCTTGCAGGTCGAAATGCTCTACAATTAAATGATTAAAAACAGTATTAAAAGGTGCAGGCATGCATTTCTTTTGGAAGAAAGCAAAATACAATAAAAACATTGATGGATGGATGAAAGCATGCCTGCTGATGGTGTTTTAAGGAAGCACCTTGCATTCACAAAAGACAAATTAAATTGGACACATTATCCTGTAATTGCCAGACAAGATCTCATAATAAAGGCGTCCTTAACTCGGAATCAGCACATCTTGGCAACAGCATAACAACATCTACATAGCGAGCAGGACCCACAATCCTTTGCGTGATTCTCCTGCAGCTTAGCAACTAGTTAAGCTCACGTGGGCTAGTTGTGTGCTGGACAATGTCACATTTGGAGCAAACAAACACCAAATAATAAATGAACAGGACCATGTTGTGTCAGATGTGGACAAGAGGAGATCCTTTAAGGCCTCAGTCAGCAAATGCACCTTTTCCTGGTCTGCTGAGTGCGCTCTAAGTCATCAGACGCTGGCCGGTCACACACCTGATAGCAGGATCGTATCTGTCAATGTGCCAGCGGAGCCTGAAAACACTTTAAAGTCTCAGTCCACCACTGGGCAGACATCTCTGCCTCTTGCACCATGGATTTCCTGCCAGCGTGCTGATAGGATGAGCACGAAAGATAATTACAAATGATGAGATAAGTTGTTTAGGGAGGACAAAATAGGGGAAACTGCCATAGTATTGTGTTCAATTTTGGCTAAAGGCACTTGAACAATGTAACTGAAGGCTGAATGTAAAATATATACAGGCAGTGCATGTTCTGACAAGCAGAAAACCTGCGATTCACTAACCACCACACATCTCATCATTTCCTGTCAGTCTCTTTTTTATTCTTTTCCAAATGGGTCTCATGCTTGATTTCTGACACTCAGTGTAAAGTTCCTTTGCGTTTGCTTGTCACACTCATAAGATCTTCCCAGAGCTTCAAAGGTCTTGCCCGTCGCCGCTCTCAGATCGAGCTGGTTGTTAATTGCTAGCACGAGGGGAGGTCAGCATTTATGACAAGACCTCCTTTGTCAGAGCCACGGTTGAATTACTGTTGGAAATCAACATGACGTGGCAGGCAAACCTCCTTCCTCCATCAGCCACTTCTCTCCTGCTCTGCCACATGCAGGTGATGGTGGCTGAGGCCTTGGACATTAGCAGAGAGACCTACTTTGCCATTCTCATGGACCGCTCATGTAATGGTCCTGTTATGGTTGGAAGTCCCCAGGGAGGTGTGGATATTGAAGAGGTAGCTGCCAGCACGCCAGAACTCATCTTCAAGGTACGTCACTTGTGGTACCTGCTCCTCATGGACTAACTTCTTAGAACTACAATGTCAGTTTTACCTGATCTGCCTGCTCCAACCTGATGTTCTCCTGACTCTTGATCCCATCACTAGTAGATGACACTCTCTCACTCCGTCCCTCAGGACTAAACAAACCGAGCAGCAAGCTGCTGATGTCCTACTGATTATGGATTCTGGTCTTTGCCACCACATAGTTTATAGAGACCATCAAGTCGCTGTTACAAAATATGAATTGGTTGCATTCTAGCTGCTCACGGATTCAGTGTAAAGATTAGAGATTTTACAAAAACATCAATATGTGCAGACCAATATCGATGTTGTGGCGGACCACCACACATAAATCAATGCATGATTGCATGAGACTCCCCCTGACCAAGAGCGGTTTTCAACACTGTGGTTGCAGTGTTGAAAAGCGAACTATACATAGTTTCACCTTTCAACCACATTACACTTAAATACAAAAAATATGCTCATCCATGTCACAATCATAACTGTCCCTTGACCTAACAAACTAACTGTACTTTGTCTTTTTTAAATATATACTTCCAAATAAAACTTATATGGACCATTGTGACATTTGCTTGTCTCTATCTGTTTTATCTGTGTAACATTTACAGAATACTTCCTGTCTTGGCCCGGCAGCTGACCAGTGGCCTGAACAAACCATTATTTGACCAGGAAAGCTTTTCTTCAGCACAGACTTTGCAAACAAAATGTTCAAATTGTATTGATTCTTTTTACCACCATTGATCGTTCTGACTTCATATTTTCACATCTATGAGGAGAGAGAGGCTTTCCAGCCAAAGATACAACATTGATTTTAATAAATCCATCTGTCAGTCCCTCTGCTTCATTTCTCATCAATGGTAGTACTACTTAGCTATGCTGCTAACAGTGTAGTATGATGGTACACTTTCTGTCACTTTATTGTGCAGTGTTTTAGCATCCTGTTCGCTTACGTTCCCTTTGTACCATTTATTTCCTTCTGCAACTTTCACAGGAAGTCATCGATATATTCGAAGGTGTACAGCCCGAGCAGGCACTCCGTATGGCAACTAATTTGGGTTTCAAAGGACCTCTGCAGACACAGGTAACAGCCGCCATGGCAGTTTTAAAGTCAGAGGAGACGAGCACAAGCAAATGTCGGCTCATTCACCAACAACTTTGGCTATTTTTTGTCCACACTCACTCACTAGGTGGTGATTTGTTTTTCTGCCAGTGACGCACAGAACTGTGGCATGCTGACATCAGCACTGGTATTATTACTTGATAGAACAAACTGGTTACTGTCATTGGGCAACTACTATTTTTTTCAGGATGAACAAAGTTTTTTTTATTCATCATCTCAAGTCCAAACTGTTGTCAGCAGACAGAAGAGGAGACATGCAATATGTTCAATGAAAAATATGTATTTTTTTAATTCATGTAATTATTATAATTATAATTATTTCACATACAAATATATATATTTTTCTGCTGATCACTTTCTACTGTGTCATGAGCAATCATGAAGAACATACTTGCAGTACTCATTGGACTGATTGGATACAACGGTAATGAAATGGAATGTGATTGGTCAAGTGTCTTTTCTCGGGTACTGTATGAGCCACTTTCCGAGTCAGATGGTGAAATATCTTGTAAGACACCTTGACTATCTCCAATGCTGTTTGTGTGTCTGGCAGAGAAAGAAAAAAGAAAAATCTTTTTTTTTTCTTCAGAACTATGCAATGAGATGAAATTGCTTTCATTAACGTAAGCTTAATGAAGGCAAAAGTCAAGTGCTGTGCCATTTCAGACTTTTCTTTAAATAAGAATTTTCATTTGGTGATCATTTGAGCTGCTGTGCTCATCAGTTGCCCACTTTTAGACATCATAATAACTACCGTAGTGCTTGAAATATGCATTTCATACTTCTGTATAAACACATATATCGTTTTCTTACAATGCATGCCACCTGTCTAAACTTAGTTTAGAGTTAAAGTTAATTAACTCAGATTCACGAGAGACAAACTCAGGAAGTGTAACAATGAGACATGTATGTAGTCAGTGTCGTAGACTGAGCCGCCTGCTCAGATTGGACCCATCAGGTAATTAGTGTCCTCTGTGGCCCTGCAGGCAGCAGATCAGATTAAGCGTCTCTATGATCTGTTCCTGAAAGTCGACGCCACTCAAGTTGAAGTCAATCCTCTCGGAGAGACTCCTGAAGGACAAGGTACTGTGTGTCATAAGATAACGTGTGTTGGGTCATTTGTGTGTCTGCATGTTTTCCTCCTGTCATTAATCCTTGTATGTTAAATTGTGAATTCAGCACAAACATACAGCTGTTTTTTAATTACCCACTGTGGTGTGTTCGCCGTATTATCTCCTCAGGTCTGAATGTATTTAAGAATGTGGAGTGTAATTGCAGCACATTGACGTCAGTTTCTTGTCAACATGACTTTGAATCAAAATCCAAATAGCTTTAGGGAGCACTGCTTTCCATATTCATAGTATGCTGGTGTTTGTTGATGTTTCCCAGTTTCTGATGATTAACTAGAGGCGTACCGTCTATCATCAACTAGTAATGAGGAACTACAAATTACAGCAGCAGCAGACACATCCATCATTTACTCCACGGTTGTAGAAGAGGAAGTTCCCTCTCTGGAATATGAATATGAATATCTCAGAAAACAAACAAAAAACATCTGCTAAACTCAAGAGTGTTAACAGGTCTTCAAGTTGTTGTACATTTTAAGATTTTAATATTATAGATAATATGTACTTCAGATCAATTTGTAATGTCCTGTAATTACAAAACTACCAAACTTTTAACGTGAGTCAATATGCCATAATGTAAAATACTGTGAGTGTGTGTGTGTGTGTGTGTGTGTGTGTGTGTGTGTGTGTGTGTGTGTGTGTGTGTGTGTGTGTGCGTGTGCGTGTGTGTATATACGAAAAAGAAATGATTAGTAAAGTCTGAGGCAATGAAAAAAATGACAAATGGAAATATTGAAGTAATAAAAGTTTAAGAAAAGTCTTGTAATATTGCAGAATAACTCCTACCGGTTGAACCAATTGTCCAAGTATTTCAGTAAGTGCCCTATAAAAAGTTAATTTAACATTCTGTGTGCTAACTTTTTAATTCTGCCCTTACCACACACCGATAATTGTTGTATTTATGACAAAAAATAATTCTCCTCAGTTTGCAGGCTGGATAATATTTTGTCCCGTGTCCTGTTGATTGAAAATATCCAGTCAATCAGAATCAGACTAAGTCAGGGTGAGTTTATTGAGCACTGAACCACGTCTCCATCAGGCCGTTAATTGCAGAGTGGCTGACTTTTTTTTACAGCATTAGCATCATCTTTGTTCTGGTTGAGCTGTGTAAAGTGGATTCTCTTGTCCCTCATTAAAAACAATAGAATATAATGAAAAGCCATCTCTTGTCAACCGTCAGCTAAAATAATAACGAATAGCTAGAATCTGTGCTGTGCTTTGCTGGTGGTCCAGGGTACCAGGATGTGTTTTGTTGTCCACAGTTTGGATCACTAGCCGATAACTGGAAAAGAGCTCTGTCCCATCCATGCAGAGACTCCATCAGACCCCTGAATGTGTTCAGTTACCTGGAACCACGGTTTTAGCAACAGATCAGATCTTAACTTTGCGATATTAGTCCTCCATAAATCTGTCTGTTTTCCCAGGACATTACTGATCTTTGAAAAACTGAACTGAAAAAAAAAAAAGATCACACAAGTTCCAGGGATTTTAGTAAAGCAGAATCGTATAGTAGTTTAGTACAGTAGGTGGTACGGGTGAATAGATTCGAAAAGAACCAGACAGTACTCTCTGCATTCCCTGAACTTATTTATTCTCTCTGGTCCAAATGCTTGGACAGGAAGGTTTTGTGCACCCTCAGCCTGGAATTTGCTCCAGAATGTTTCGAAACTGACGAAACTTGTGTCCGTAAATGGTTTCTAATGCAAAATGATCTGGTGATATTTTAAACAATGAAATTTCTCTGTCTCTAGGCGTTTTCTCCTTTGACTTTGGGTTATTTTTGCTGCTGACTGTCTTGGGCAGATTGCCCTTGAAAAAAATGTCTTTAATTTCAATGGGACTAATACAGAAGATATTAGAGCCACGTGGAAAATAGAAAATGTGAATGAGATCAAAATGTAAACATTTTAATTTGTGTTTTAAGAACAAAATGACAATTGAAACAGTCATCTGGACACTCAATTACATTTTTGCATGTAGGTCTCTTCCAAGTAGACTAGTTAAATAAAAGATAAATAAAAATTAAATGAAAAAATAAATAATAAATTAAATAAATAAATAAATTTAATAAAAAAATAAAATGTACCTAAGTTGAGTTCAACATTGCCCATGTTTGGCAGGTGACATAGACATACAGTACGAGTAGAGTAGATTATGATATGCTAGTGTGCGGTGTTGCAGCTGTTGTGATGCTGCTTTTCATGAACCTCTCCAGCACTTTGTCATGTGTCTTCTTTGTGGTGCAGAACACTGATTGGCTGTGATGTGTCCTTTCGAGATGTATTACAACACGGGGAAGATGCATCATTTGATATTATTTAGTCACCTCAAAAGCATGTATGTTCACTGTGTGCTTTATCAAATATTGACAAGAGATGTCTGTTTCATCCTTTCCAATGAATATTAATGACTAAAAATAGCGAATTTACACAGAGAGGCATGATTTCCTTTCTCTACCAGCAGGAAGAAGCCGGCTTTGTAGAGAAACTGCACAAACTGCTTTATTAGTTCGCTCGCTTCACATGTCACAAAGAAATCAAGTGAGTTTTTCCAGCCAAATATTGAGAAGTTATGTAGTAAAACAAAAATATACCTAGAGTGGAAATCGTTTATTAATGAAGTGGAGATATTTTATTGTGTATTACTTAGTAATGTGAATTAATGTTGTACTCCAATCATGGATTTTCTTGTAATGGGACTTTATCTTCTGTGATAACCCTGCAGCTTTGTATGCGTTCTGTCATTCTGCGTGCATCATTGTGAAACTTGACTCCACTCTCATATATGTGATTTCTGTTCCTCTTTGTTACCCATTGTGCCTTTCATAATAGTAATCACTATAGTTAAAATTGTACAAATACTTCAGTACAAGAGAAACAGTCCTTGAGCGACGTCTTTACAAAGGAAACCGTTTACAGTGCTGCCAAACACATTTGTTTTTTTTATTCATTTATTACCAGCAGCAACTGTTAAAGCAGAAAATGTCTTTGTAGAAATATGTTTTTATCATTTTTTTAAATCTGTGATAAATACTGCATTTGTTGGTGGTTGAATTCAGCAGCAGAAGTGGTTTTTGTATTTGTAGAAGCTGCAGTGAGAAGTATAAACAGTGAGAATTATATTAATTATTAAAAAAATGAAAGGGATTACATACTTATTAGTAATCATGCTGCACGTTTCCAATTCCCATGTACATGTACATGACTATAAATAACCATATACAATAGTTATATATTCACATACTATTTATATTTGTAGTTCCTACTATGTCACAGTTTATACAGTTTAAACTGTGTTCTCTTCCTTGTACTTTTCATTTATTTCCATACACAATTGCACTGCTAAACTACATTTGTAAGTACCTGAACTATGTGCAATGACAAAGTAGTATCACAATCTAATAAGTGCAGCACTGCACCTTAAAATGTGGCGTTTTAAGGAGACAACTGAAATTCAGTTTATATCTACGATCAATAAATAGAAGACTGCAGAGAGATCATAGCACCTGGGACTGAAAATCCCATGATCATAAGTAGTTTTCTTTTCATCATTACAGGTAGCTAGATGAGAGTGGTGTCTTTGATGTGTAAAGGAAACATCCATTTATTTACGATAATGGTCGATCCCTTAGAGGCAGAGATGTGTTATGAGGGCAACACATGCACCAACCTCTCAAATAATTACCACCAGTAGGCCAAGGGAACACCCTCTGTCTCTTGTTTCATGTTTTACAATTGATAATTGCTTGGCTTTTTGTGTGTGCTATCTGTGTCTGTTCCCACTGACGGTCTCTATCCCAAACTCTTTTTCACTTCACCACTTCTCCTTGACTTTGCTCAGTGGTCTGCTTTGATGCGAAGATCAACTTTGACGACAACGCAGAGTTCCGTCAGAAGGCTGTGTTCGCAATGGACGACATGACTGAGAGCGATCCCACCGAGATGGAAGCAGCAAAGTGGGACCTGAAATACATCGGACTGGACGGAAACATCGCCTGCTTTGGTATGGGAATGGTACACGCTCAGTCCGCACACAAACATTTTGCAGCAAGCACACCCCCACCTAATGCTTCTCATAAGTCCCTTAAGTGAAAAGCTTGGAGACAGTTAAAGTTTGTCAGCGTTAAGGCACCCTGGGCTCTCCTCCTGTCCACATTACAAGCCACTTCCTGAGGTCTCCAGAAGGAATGACGCTGTAACCAATGCGTTTTAATTAGCAATAATCCTCCCAGAAAGTCTCCAGTGAGCCAGATTGTTAGCATTCTCATTAAAGGCCCCCACTCTTGTCATAAATCAAAGCTTTTACAGCGTTCAGCAGCCCAAGCAGGTGCTTGCTCTACTTTCGTTGTATCCTCATAAACACATAACACACACAACACAACTCTGTTAGCACTAACACATGCACCCAAAGCGTCCCCAGCTCCTGGACTCCTGGTTTTAAAGTCCATGAGAGCTCAGTAAGCCACCAAAGTGACAGCTGTTGGAGCTGTTTTTTTTTTTTTTTTTTTTGAGATCTCAGTCGGGGACACAAGCCCAGCGACACTAAACCTGAATGAGGGAGGACTTGGCTCCAGCTACGGAGCTACGGCACACTGCAGAATGTTTATCCAAACCTCTATACAGTGTGTTCTGTTCTTTGAAGTGAAGAGTCAAGTCGTAATCACAGTCTCTCTGTGGCGCTCGACTGGAAGCATTGAATGATCCTGATTAGTTTTCCAACAGATGCACTTTCAAGTGTGGCTTCAAATTCGATTTTCTTTAGTTGATAATCTTCTGCTTTTTGGCTGTTTTTACATGAAATGTGAATCTTTCTTTCAGCTCTTCTATATCATTTCAATTATTCATCCCAGCTGCTATCATCATGCTTTCCTCTAAGGAAATTTGTTTTGCCCGAACTTAAAAGCAAATTTGCTAGTATTGTACTTGAAAAAATACACATACAAATACACATAATAAATTATACAACAGTTTAATTCACTCTATAATCACTAAACATCGAAAATGAGTGCACCCACCAGTTTCTGATTCTGCTAATTTTGTTGTTTATATGTAGTGAATGGAGCTGGCTTAGCCATGGCCACGTGTGACATCATCGATCTGCATGGAGGAAAACCAGCAAACTTCCTCGATCTTGGAGGAGGAGTCAAAGAGAGGCAGGTGTACGAGGCCTTCAAGCTGCTGACGGCCGACCCCAAGGTAGAAACAAGTCATGTCTTGATTTTAGAACTCCAACCCTTTATTATATTAACCCTAACTCTCACACATGAGCACTTTTGTTGGCAGACTGGCTCCGTATTTAAGCAGATTATTAATGAATGAAGAAACGATTTTAGCACCTGTTGATTTGTCTTCTGCAGTAATGTATGTTGTTAAAGGAATCTTGTCTGTCTAGTTGTCCAATCCAAGGAGCTTTGGCCTTTGTGCGTCTTTGATCTTACACAACTCAGAGTGGACATGAACCAACAAACCAACGCAATCAACAATCTGATCTTCCACCTCAAAGGATCCTTTTTTTTTTTTTTTAAACGAAATATCAACACCTGCACGCCTTTCAGTAGTCAATCAAACATCTACAAAGCATGTCGGGGATTAATTTGTAGTTCGCAAATTTGCTCATGCAAATAAACCTCGGATGTATTTATTCACAGAAGCGTCTCATGGTAGTGTCATTGACATCATTACTTTTGCACATTAGCTTTTCCAGGCCTTCTAGATTAAACACAAGTTTAACTTGTGTTATCATTGTTATCTCTGGGTGGAACAGAGACAGAGACACAGTGGATGCAGATGCACAATTGACTGGCTGCTGTTAAAGTACATATTCTCTCAATAGGCAATATAACATTCATGATATAAAACGAACACCTCAGAAGTAGATTTAGTGTTGGTGGTGAGGGAATTTCAGCCCCATTTATCACACACAGCAGTGAACAGTCCAGTGTTTCACACTTTTATAGATTAATGTTAAAAACCTACCAAGCTCAACAGCCCAGCAGGTGATACATTACCTCTCTCAGATTTCCACTGTGTGTAGATTCTGTTTGGTCTCACATGAATTCAACCCAATGGTCTGCTGGGGGAAAATAAAAACGAGTATCGTGGGTACCACAGAAATGTGATCAATAGGCGAGAGAGAGAGTCGCCTTTCTACTGCCATCATTTTTAGTGTGAATTCAAACGGTGGTGAGTCAACAGTCACTCCTCAGCCAATCTAGTCCGGTGTGGACAAGCACATCCTCCTCTTCTTCCTTCTCTTCATGTCGTGGGTTGATCGGTTGATGGTGTGGAAGAGTAAACCTCCTGCCTGCCCCCTGCTGCGGTGTGTGGAAACAGAGACAAGAAGCTCCTCCCGACCAGGGAAGGCAGAGAATAACATTGACAGTACAGCTGGTTTGGAAGCACCATTAGCATTTCAGCCAGGGGAGTTGGAAAGCCTGTTCTGAGCTGCAGAAGGAATGCTAATTATTTCATATCCAGGGTGAGAGAGACGCACATTTGCATTATTTTTAAAGCAGAAATTAAAATCTGGCCCAAGGCAAGATAACTGTGACAAGGTAACGTTATTGATTGCATGTGTCAATAAGTCATGGCTGGAGAAGGCTGTTCTACCTTTTGCCTTAAATGTCAAGGCAATCAGTGCTTACTGCACGCAAACATGCCATGGCTGCTTTCAAAAAGATGTCCTAGATGGACTGATTTGTTTGTATTGCTTGTCTGTCTTTTCTTCTCCCTTTTTTTTCTTCCTTTCTTCAGCAGATCCTTTTGACTGAGCGTAATGTGTACACTGGTGCTGCATAAAATGACTTTGAGCTGTACAGACTGTCCGTTAATTTTCTCCTACACACATGTGATCTTTATGAAAGATCTGATTAGTTGATGCGCTGACAGCTGTTTGATGAGGTCTGGCCGACAGCACTGCTGTGTACGTCTCACTGTAATGATGTCATAGTCTTCCACAATAACAGGCATTTTGGTGTCAGTCTTTTTGAAAGCTGCCTTCCTCCGATGCATTTACGCTTTTGTTTCCGTCTTCCTCGCTTTCGCAGACTCTCTGCTTTGATGTCTCAAGCTCATTGTGCTGAGAGGAACACAAGTAATGCGACGGTACTGCCTGCGCTGAAACGCAGAGAGGCGGTCTGAGATGACAAAGCCTCCCTTCTCTTGTTTGCCTTACTCCCCTGTGTCTCGCCTTACAGCAGTCATTACTTTAAAACATCATTATATTCTGGGAGCACACGCAAGACCAAAAACAGATGAAATTCGAATCATGTGTATGACAAAAGCCGGCTAAAGTGATGGTGATAGTAAGGAGATGGTTGGCTGTAGGAACTATGTCTAATATTGTGCAGTTCAGCTCAGCACCAGACAATGCTCAAATTGATCCCCCACAGCTTTTTAAGTGCAGACATATTTATTTTCCCAGTGAGAATAAATAGATCCACTTTGTTCTTCCCCATATACAGAATCGTATGTTGACAAAATGGCTGAATTTATTGCTCTTTCCCTTGCATCACCTTTAGGCATAAAGCAGGAACAGACTAAGCAAACTAGCAGTCAGATATTATTGCCTTGTGCCTGTGCCGTAAACAAAGTGGCAGATGGATGTTTTAGTCCACTCTCAACATCCATTTTCTTCTCATGGCTTAAGGCAGTTTTTTTAAAAATCATGTTGGCTCTTGTGACTAAAGATTATTTGTTTTTTACTCCACCACATCCTTTGTGAATGTTGTCTGTGAACGCAGAAGGCTTTTGACTCTTTTAGGCTGATAGTGATCAGAGCCAGTGTGCTTGTGTTAAACTCTGCAGAGTATGAGAGGGTGGAGATCAGCTGGTATCAGGGGTGTCAGTTTCATGATTATATTGATTTTTTTTTTTTTTTTTTTGGAGAAAAACGATATGATATTTGCTGGTATCACAAATCCACCATAATACAATTTAAACTTGATTCAGAGGCCAGATATTATGTACCAACTTACAACACTGATCACATTTTACTGAAAGAAAATGTTAATGTTTTTATTTATTTTTTTATTTATCATATCACTGAAAGTGTAAATGGTAAATTGACTAACAATGTGTAGTAAATAAATATTTCTTCCATCCTCCAAAACATAAACAAAACAATTTCTGTAAAAAGTAAGTTTTATTCAGTGTCTCATGACCCGTATTTTTGTATTTACTAATTCATATCCAGAAAGATCAACTGGCAGATGTCTGTGCCCGTTTGGAATTTGCGCTACAGCTTTTGTGGAAATAATTCAGAAAACTTAGTTTACAGCTTAACTACTTATACAGCTAGCACTGAGCGCCGCCATCTTGAATTCTGAACTCAGCGTCTTCTGAGTATGATCCATGATGGCTGAGTTGGATTGATTTTCCTGCATAAGAGAACATTCAATTTGACAATTTCCTTTCTGCAGGATGGTCTTCCATTTGGCAACGTCCTGTCTTCAGCAAACAAGTTGAATTCCGACCTGGACTGCTGGTCTTGTACATAGATAGATGCTTTTTTTTATCTCCCGAGAGAAATTCTTAAAATTGTTGTGTCATAGCAAGGAAATTGCACATGATGGATGTATCATTTTTTTTTTGGAAATTATGATCACAAAAACCACACCGCTCATCTGTGTGCAGACTCACCTGCGTGCACACTTGTGTGTTTCCCTGTAAAGCGTGCGGCCACATCAGTGTGTTTTCTCAGCTTCTATCTTCAGGCTGCTGTAGTTTGTCGTGCTGCTTTGTTTTCTGATGTGAAGCCGGCATGCAAAGTGCAGATGCTCTGCTCGGAGGTGAAAGAGGGACAGATTGGCACATTAGCATTAGTTCAGCTAGGTAGCCCTCCTCTCAGGCAAATGTGGAGGTGTGTTCTTACACCTGTGTTAACGTTGTTGTGCAATCATGCTGTTGATCTTTACAGCTCCCTGTGTGTGTGTGTGTGTGTGTGTGTGTGTGTGTGTGTGTGTGTGTGTGTGTGTGTGTGTGTGTGTGTGTGTGTGTGTGTGTTATATATCTAGTCAATCTAAATCCATGACAGCAGTTTCATCCTCTCTCCTTTTGTGCCAGATCCTACGTGTGTGTCCGCCCAGCCTTTCAAACCCCACTGTCAAAACAACATACTACTTTTCTGTTATTCCAGCTTGGTGCCTCTGCTTTAACTCACCTTTGTCCTTGTTTCTGTGACACTCCCAAGCAGCTTGGGCTCCATCTCCTCCTCCGCAGGGAGCACAGCATTATTACTACATTTCACTGCTACGCTTTTCCTGTGAAAAAGTCTTTATTCGTGGTATTCAACGCTACTTACCTACATACCTGTACACACACTGGAGCTCCAGTGTGTGTTCCTCCCAGCTGTTTATCATGACTCTCACAATCGTTTCCTCCTTCCCATTTCTCTGCAATCTTTTGCTCGCTCTATTTGTATCTGTCTTTTCTTTCTGTTGCCTTTCATGTGGCTAAATCCTGTCAATGTGAGGAGCCCCTTTCAGTTTCATGCCTGCTAGCGAAATCCTTTCGGATCCCAGGCACTGCCGTCCTCATCCCCATGTGGAGACATCTGAGCCCATGTCTAATGTGCTTCAACTTATGGAGTCACAGAACGCCAGTAGCTCCAGTAGAAGCCAGGTGAGGAAAAAATAGGCTATTCCAACGGGCCTTTCTCCTCAGGGTCTTAGAACACATGAGATGAGAGATGGAAATCACGCACCTCACTCACTCGCTCAGCATTAACACAAATAGACCTAAATACATGTGCAGTGGCTTTGCACCCTGTTATCATCCGTTAATGCTCCGACATCGCATACAGACGCATTCCGCACACATGCAGTCCTCCAGGGCCCTGGACAACTAATAATCATAGAAGTCTCCCGTGATGTAACAGTACTATTTTAGAAGGAAAGAAATCACCTCCCTGACTGAAGCTGAGGGCCTGTGGGAGTTGCCGGTCCCCTGTGTCATAAACACAAGCAATGCAAAGCTACTAAGAATCTGAGAGGAAGGAGAAAATATGCTTCTACTGTAATGGAGTTCATTCCCACCACGCACAATATTACAGTCCTGACATGAAGGAGCTATTACTTAGTCTAGCCAACACTCTGGGACTGTCATATTTAGTCCAGGCCAGTGAATCAGGGAGCCTAGCTTGTAGGAGGCAGACAGTTTGTGAGCGGAAAGGGAAAACTGGCGGTCAAGACGATGTATTTTTCTGTTTTTCAATTACATGCTGAGTCAGTCGTCGTATTGGTTCCCATTACAACAGAGAGCTTCTACCTAATATAATGGTTTTCCTGCAGATTTGCTTACAATGCATTAGAATCCTGCTTCAGTGACAGACAAAGGGCCAGGGTTCTGGGTATCCTGGGACCCCTCTAGCTCCAGTGCATTTCCACATTTAGCAGTGTGGAAAACCTGTGTTATAGGCTAAAACGGAGCCTGGCTGACCCTGTGTTAGTCCTTGAAATGTATTCATGAGCCTGTCATTCTTCTATGTGCATACACAACGACGCACTTTTTCAAGCATACCATGTGTGCTTGTGTGTGTCTTGTGCAGCCCTACTGGAGTGCAGATCTCATGTTTGAATGGTTCAGGGTGAACTTGGTTGATGAGGCAAACCCAACTCACAACCTCTGTATCGGATTGACAGCTACTGACAATTTCTTCTGACAACTGATATTTTTTTTTCAAATTAGGCCAGCCTTGTATCTATTCTACAAACAAGGGCACAAAACATAAAAAACATCAAACATAGGACACAAAGTCGTGGGAACTTGTGGGCTGATTGGCCTACAATTACTCCACACTTTGTGTTTTCTCACCTCCAACTCACTTGTATTTCCATATATAGGTTCCTCTGTTGGTCTCCCCTTCAGTCGTCGCCATGATTAATTGTGAAAAACTCCATGCAGCAGCAGGTTTGTTTATATGTGTCAAATTGCACGAGGTTATTTGTACTGAGCATTTCTAGGTGGATGTGAGTATGTATTGGACGCATGGTTTTACAATTTGATGATTTTATGTGAGTATGCTGTTAGTGAGGATTCCCAGGCTGCTGCGCAGTCACACAGGGAGACATTAGCTCTCTTTGTGCGTGGACAGAAGGATTTGGACAGCACATCTGGATTTGCCGGGCTGCCCTGTAATCCTGAGAGCTAAACGATGCAGGATGACCTTTGTGCAGTTGCCGGTGTCTCTCTTGCCATGGTGTAAAATTCTTTGATGGAACTGTAATTTCTTTAGGAACCTTTTTTAGTATGACCGACCCCCAGCCGGTTGTAGTCACGTCACACAACTGTTTCTGTTTCGCTACACAATTTTGATTTATATATATATATATACACACACACACACACATATATATATATATATAAATTGTAAATATAAAATTATCTCTAGAGCAGCAGAACTGGACATAATATGAATCCGTATGAAGGGTTTCCTCCCAGTGATTTGGATTGGGTTCCACATAAAGCTTGTCCTTCACACCCCTATTGCCTATAGGTTGATATGATGAAAAACCTGTTACTACCCCTGCTGCCAGCTCAGAGGTGGACTCGTACCCGTAAATACCCCCCAAGCCTTTTATACAGGCACTGAGGTGCTACAACAGCATAATGGCCCCAAGATGAAAATGTCTCACTCCCATTTGACATAAGCTTTTGCTCAAGGAAACACACTTTACTTGTTGACGGAGTCCTTCAGTTTTTACATATAAATAGTCCTAAGAAATCTATATGTTGTAAGGAAAACCTAAGGATTTTGAGAAGAAAAGGCTTTCACCGTTTGCACGAAGGCTGGATCCATAGGAAGGACACGTTGTTTTTTCACATGGTCATTCTCTCATCACTCTTGTGAAGGTTAATATGAGGAAGTGAAGGAATTGTCCAGAGATGCACCATGGAGCTAGAGACTTGTCAGATTGATTTGCCCTTCAGGGAACTTGTGCCTTGTCTGTCTCCTCCATTTGATATGGGTTAGGACAGTGCAGCATGCATTTAAAGAGCCCTGTCATTCCTCACTGCACCGTCACATGTACACAAAAGTATTACATTACCATCATGGCTGCATAAAGACTATGGATTACTAATGTGCTCATCTTGTCCCATCACCTTGTCCGAGCTCCAATTTGTCCCCTGTTGATTCATACTCACAAGTGTCACACACACACACACACACACACACACACACACACACACACCAAATGGACCAGTCCCATGGGCATGTCTGATTGAGCTTTCTACAGTCTGCCATTCCTCATCTGTGAGAAATCAATAGAGGATCTGGGATTGGAGCTCGGACTAATTGAGCTCTGCACTCTCTGTTCTCTTATTGCTGCCAGGAGCATTTTGTCATCGCAGCACCTGGTTCACACGATGAGGCCAGGGGAAGAGAGCCAGCGATCAGATAGGGCCTTTAGATGCCACTGGGATGCCTGTGATTGAACGACCTTATGAAGTCGAGCACTGACAGGAAGGGCAGAGCAGAAAAAAAAGGGGTTCATTTATTTTCATGTACCCATATAGGCCTTGTTATCTACTGATGAAAGCAATGATATTATATGTTGCAGTTTTAGGAAGGAAAATTGTTAAGGTAGATTGATTATCACTTATTCTGTGTTTGTTTTTAAGGTCTTTGCAGGGATTGGCATTCGTTTCACATTCACACTGCGAGCCAAGGCTTGGGGATCTTTCTGTGTGGTGTGTTCATGCTCTCCTCGTGTCTGTGTTGGTTCTCTCTGGGTTCTCCGGCTTCCTCCCACCTCCAAAAGCAAGTTTATTGGTCACTCTAAATTGTCCATAGGTGTGAATGTGAGTGTGCATGGTTGTCTGTCCACCGTGTGGCCCTGTGATGAGCTGGTGACTCGTCCAGGGTGTACCCCGCTGTCCGCCCGTTGACAGCTGGCATCGGCTCCAGCACGACCACAACCCGTAACCAGAATCAGCAGAAGAAGATGAATAAAAAAAAATACTGGAACGGTGATGTTCCTGGATCAACGATCAGTGATCGTGTCAACGATCGTGTTGTGCATGTGTTTGTGCTCAACTTTGTTTTATGATGTGACTACCCTTTGCCACCACACACATTCTCCATCCCTCCGTCTGTCTACCATCATAGACAGAGCCATCCAGCAATGTAAGGCATCCTGGCGGCAGAAGAGTGCCTCTGAGACCTCCGTCATTTCATGCTAGCCTGGGTATTATGTATCCATGTGCTAGGGAGGTTATGTGTGGGCACTCAAACATGCAGTTGATGAGATCATTCATGCCCTTTGAGCCGTGGACGAGCATCATAAACACCATGCCCTCTCCCGTCCTCCAGGGCTGTTACTGTAGAGCAGGTTTAGCCTCCGTCATTGAATCACAGGTTAATTATAATGAGATGACTTTGATGCAAATTAATTAGCAGAGTAAAATATGGTGGTGCCAACACTAAAAAACAGTTGTGTCTCTGACTAAAGGTGTTAATGGTACGCTTCTTTAAAGGTATGTCTCCTCAGACTCTGCTGCAGGTTAAAATATGTCTGTGATTACTGTGGATTAAATGACATACATGATTGCAGTCTGATCAGAGTAGACCAAAGCTCAGACGTACCTCCGTATCAAAATGAACAGGTTATTGTCATGACTGCTGATGAGGAACAGTGGGTCGTTCAAAAGGGTCATTTGATTTGTTGAAAAAAGAATCTTGCCTTTCTTATTTCAGGGAGCAATGTAGAAAGCTGAGGTGTTCGCCCTCATTTGGGGAAATTGATATCCTCCCCCACATGAACAACCAGAGAGTGAAAGCCTCTCAGGTCACAAGCTCTGGTCCGTGACTGAAAGAACAAAGTTGAACTTGAAGTATTTTCCTCGCAGGCCACTGCTGCAGACAAAGGAAGAAATGTGTAATACACAGTAAATAAACACAGTAAAAAGTATAATGTAAGTGTGTAAATACTGGTGCAGCTGTAACTTCTTCATGCTTTGAGGAATTAAGTGGTGATATACGAAAAGACAGTGTGAAAACAGAAAATAACAATGAAAAAACTTTAACCTATTTACGAGTAACGTATTAAGGCTCAAGATGCCATTTTGAAATTCATGATTTGGTTGTCTGGAGCTCCAAAATGCAAACGTGTTTGATCTGCACCTCTACATGCATTGCTTTCTCTGAGTAATGTTCTTGCGTCCTCGCCTGTGTGTTTCCAACTGCGCTGAACACACCTTACAGCACATGTTAACTTCGCTCTCACAGCCAGAGGTGGTGTTCCAGCCCCTCCAGGTCATGGATCATCTCCACCAGCCCTTCTTTGCTCTCCACCCAAATGAAACACTCGCTAATACAAAAGCAGCCCGCTTTACTTTGTCCATAGTATAAATTACTGGGGAAAAAAAGACTTCATTGTTTCTCCATCAACATCTGTAAAGTCTTGCATATTATTGCATAGACATCTCCTGTCAAAACTTCCCCACAATCTTCCACAATATATAAATATAATTTTATTTGTCCATAAATGTCCTGCCTCACTGGTTCTGTTTTACGTTGTTGATTTTTTTTTTTTTTTTTGTCTGTCTAGACATGTCAGCAGCAGTACAGTGCTGGTGAGATTATCGCTGGTGTAATTGGCTTTTCCAGGCCTGATTTGATTGTAGCCTTTTGTCTGATCCACAGACTTCTTTATTATGTAGCATAATGGGAAGATGATGAGGCTCACATGAAACGTTTGCCTAATCATATCCGCAGAGAAATCACCTCCTGTGTTTTGTTCATATGCTCATGGTCAGGCTAGAAAGTCGTGCAACTGTTACACAAAGTGCACACAGAGACAGACGTACATTAGCAATAAGAGTATGAACAAAATGTTATTCACCATCATTCTTCAACATTCACGATATGGCTTGATTTAATATGTCCTGATGATCTGTGTTCAACACAATGTACATTTCCACAGTGGCCTCATCAAATCATATCCCTGCAGTCATGATAAGTGTCTGCCAGTGGAACGAATTTCGTGTCAGAATTTCTGACGCCGTCTTGGCTGACACGTCTGTCTGCAGCTGTAACAGTCTGCCTGTTCCCCCACCAGCAGAGCGCATGTACAACACCGCTCAGCTTCGCTCCTATCACAGACAATATCTGCGTCTGCTAGATGAAGCTGCAGATGGACAGGAGCTATGCACCGGAGGGAAACTGGATGCTGAAAAGATTGATATGAAGTAGAAGCTATAATTTTCAGACACAATTTACATATCTGCCCCACAAACCATTCATCAGGTACAAGAAAATTACAGGTTGAAGATGATGCCAAACAAAATTGCCTGTTCAATTGACAGATTGTCAAGACTTTTTTCTTTCTTTTATTATTTTTCTATTTTTCTCCAGCCTATTTATTTTATTTACTGAATAGGCAGGATCAGAAATCAGAATTATGAGTAACTAAAGGTTGTTGGCTATTGAAAATGTGCAAGTGCATCCACTTTACATAAGATATTCTTTTACAATGGATCCGCTGCTCTCCATCCTATTGATGCAGTTTGATTACTAGAGGGAACACAGTGCTATCACTATGACAACATCCTGTTTGCTGCTTTGTTAGTCTGTTTCTCTTGAGTCTTCATCTTTATTGGCATATTCTGGTCAAATGGTCAGTGCCGCCCAGTCAACATAAGCAGACTATAGAGCAATTGAAACATGTTTTCTAAACAGATAATAATAGAAAAAATAACCTCATACACTGACCACTGCTCCACAGAGAAATAATTCCCTGTGGTCATTTCATTTTCATAAGACTCTTTGCAGCATATGGCAGCCATTGTTGCACCCTCATACATATGGAATGCGTAACCAAGAGGAGAGAGACTCATTATGGCAGGAAACAGCCAATGACTGATAAATGGCAGCACTTGGTATTTACTTGGCCAGCAAAGAGACAACAATATGGAATTGCAAATTTGGGCCATGCAAAAGTGAGGTGTCTTATCTGGAGTTGCAGGCACAACATTAACAGTCCAAGTTGTCTTCAGTCTCTACTAGAGAACTTGCTGAAATTGCCATGTTTAAATTCTGGTTGTGTTGTAAAATCAAACCGAGTGATAATGAAGTAACTTTAGTTTTGGTTTTAGGTCCAACGGTTCAGTTAGTGCGGCGCTGTTTGAATATTTACCCTCAAGTATGATTAGTGAGTTGTGAGATGATGTACAGTATCTGTCCTCAATAAATTTCACATAATTCTGAAAGCGGAGACAATTTGTCGTTTCCATTTCCCTTCCCGAGTCTATACGTGCTAGAATGACATTCATAGTTTTTACTTTCAGATTTTATTTCCTTGGAACATGCATGGGTCTAGTGTGTTGAAAGGAGATAGGCAGACGAGTGCTGATTGAATGAGTGAAACAGTTGTATTTTTAAAGTTACCCAGAAAGGACGATGTGTCAGAGATTGTGCAGAGAGGTCAGGAAAGCAGGATGGAGGAGTTGTTGGGAGCGCTAAAAGGGTGAAGGAGGGGGGAGCTGAAGCAGTGATTACATTGTCCATCAGGCCACAGGATGGCCGGCATCAGCCTTCAGGATTGATGTTTGACAGAATAATTAGAAAACTGTCTCAGCCTGTAATCACTGGAGCTCATCTTGCTGGAGAGGACTTCCATTTGCCACGCACACGCACGCACACGCATGCACACACACACACACACACACACACGTGCGTGAGGTCTGGAGGTGTGACACAACAGGATCATGTGACGTTTGATGGCGAGCTACTGGGCGCCAACAGATTCCAAAAATCAGACGATGCAGATGACCA